>CM062812.1:808350834-808593334 GCA_031772625.1 Pinus tabuliformis
CTCATCTCGCTTCTCCGAATATGAGAATTCCATCTTCCATTGTTCCCGAATAGAACCCCCATACCATTGAGGGCAATTTTTAATCAGGTGTCCTGTCCCCTGGCATCCTAGACAATGAAAAGGAATACCCCAGTAATCAATATGCTAACACATAGACAATTCACCACATTGGAGATCCACATCTTCAAGAAGTCCACCCACATATTCCACCTCCACCAAAATCCAAGCAATGCACTTATCTAGATCAACTAAAATGTGCTCCTCTAGATATATAAATTTCTTGATTGGATCCCTAATTTGCACTGAAGTTTGCCTCATCCATTGCTCCAAGGGAAGCCCCAAAACCTTAGCCTATATCATTTTCCTTTGCGGGACCATAGAAATTGGATTGAAGCCCATGAACCGGTGTTGTAGTGACAAAAACCTCCTCCCTTCTACCCATGGAGTATTAAGAATTTTAGCCACATCCTCTGAATGCAAAAAGTGGAAACAATACTAGTTATTAAGCAACATACTAATATTGGTTTTATAATGGATGATGGGATCCTAGTGAGCATCGATCCATTCTTTCATCTTCAACTTGTTCATCTTAGTGAATTCCCATCTACCTATCAAAGCTCATTACTACAAACCTGAAACCCAACCCTGATAAACATATCTCCCAAATACAAGAGCTTATACATTTCTTTCCACCTTAACCATCTTGGATTTATGACCATGAGGGGAATACTCAGATGTAGAATTCATAGTAGTAAATGTTCAACCTGCAGGTTCAAGTCTATCAGAAAGTTCAATTGAAATATGAATAGGGCCAAAATGATCCTCACAAGGTCGAACCCCATACTGATGCAGAACAAATTGTGCTTCCATCTCCAACATTTCCTAGATAAATTCCTCCACTTATGGGGTTCCAGGACCATGCATGGAAATCCTAGCTGGTGTTATATTATCTAGACAAGTTGTCACCATCAAAACCAATTCGCTAGATGTGCCTACAATTGATGTCCCAAAAGATAGAGGAAAATCGATGATTTATAAAAGGATCAACTAATCTAGCCAAAAAATAATTCACGAATATCCATGGTGTTCAAGGTAATAAATGTTAAAAAGTAAACAAGGCAATAAGATTAAATATATCTAGGAAATAATAACCCAGAACATTTTTGGCAGGAAGTTCAATCAAGGAGGAAGCAAACTGAAAATAATATTACAGCCAATTAATAGCTTAACTACGCAAGGAAACTCTATGAGAAATAATCAGAGGCTGAGCCTACCCCCAAGATCAACACAACTACAAAAATTTTCACACTACATGAGGTGGAGATTTGAATTAAGAAGTTGAAAATAGGAAAGGAAAAGGACTTGGTTAAACTTCAAGTAGAATATCTAAAGTGGGGGATGAACACTCTTGCACCACACATCATGGAAATATTCAACAACATCATTCAACAAGGATTCCCAAAAGTCTAGACAACTAACCCAGCAATCCCCCTTTTTAAAAGTGGAGACATTAATTATCCTTCCAACTATAAAACCATTATGACCAATCCTTTGTTTTCAAATCTCTTCAGCAACATCGTAGAAAATAGAATCAATGAGTGGGCAGAAGTTAAAGAAAAGAGGTCAAAAGGGAAAACATGTTTTAGGCCAAAGCATTCTATAGTGGATCATCATATCACATTGAGACACATTATTGAAAAGGCTTGGGGGAATAAAGAATAAGTATTTTGCTACTTTTTTGACTTCAAAAATGAATTTGACACAGTCCCTAGAGATAGGTTGTGGCATAGAATGGAAGAAATTGGAATTCCTTTGCATTATAGACCTGTTTTCCATAGGCTCTATGAAGAGGTGAAAGTAAAAATTAGAAATTTAGTAGGAATTTCGAAAAGCTTTAGAAGTGACATTAGAGTCAATCAAGGCTACCCTTTATCCCCTACTCTTTTTGGTTTATATATTGATAAAATGGAAGAGTGGCTAAATCTACAAGGTGGAGATGGTGTTCAGTTGGGGGAGTTTGTGATAAATCTTCTTTTGTATGATGATGATCTTGTATTGATTACAAAATAGGCCCATGGATTGCAGATGCACCTATATGCCCTTGAGAATTTCTGTAGAGAAATGAAGATGCAAGTCAATACCAACAAGACCAAAATAATGGTTTTGTCTAATAAAAGGAAGCAGAGCCAACACACATTCTTCTTTGCTGGTAACATTCTTGAAGAAGTAAATGAGTACAAGTTCCTCAGGATTGGTTTCAATAAGAATCTTAATTGGGAGGACTATAGAAATAAGAGAATTTTAGGAGGGTGCAAAGCATTATATGCTCTTCAAAACAGATGTAGAGAGGAAGATTTATGGGACTGGAAAATGATTAAAGTACTTTTTGGATTCCTAGTTTTTCTAGTGATACTATATGGGTGTGAATTATGGTTTACCAGTAACCCCCGTCTCAAAATGGAAGAAAAATGAAAAAATAAAAAATGCTTGATCATGAGCAAGTTCAAAATAAAAAATTTGGTTCCTTATGAGATAGTGTTGAGTGGAATAGGAGCAACTCCCATCGAAGCAATTTCTATGGTGCATCTTATAAAATATCTAAAAAGAATTGAGCAACTGGGAGTAGGTAGATGGTCTAAAGTTATCCTCAATGAAGGCATGATTCAAAGAAAAAAAGCATGGATGAGACAACATAACAAATGGATGCAAAAATGGGATATCTACCTCAATTCTTGTTCCTCAAATAGCAAGGATTTAAAGAATTTTGTTATTGGGAAGAGCAATAAGAGTATATGGGGAACGAGTTAAGCAGAAAGAAGAAGTACTATGTTTAGGAATTCAACCTCACTTGTGATCTCCAACAAAAAGAGTACATTGGAGATAACATTTCGTGGAGAGAAAATATTCTTATTTCTCAATTAAGAACTAAATCGCATCGATATCAGTGTGAAATGGGATGGTGGAAAATACCTAAAGAAACTTAGGAAGAACATGTGTGTACTTTTTACACTTCTGGGGTAGTGGAATTGGAAAGACATTTCACTTTGGAATGTGATGCTTTCAAAGGCATCAAGGACATTTATGGAAATATATTAAAATCAACTCCTTGGAATTGTGTTTTTAGCAAGGGGATTGTTAGAATATTGGGCCAACACATCATCAGTTTGAATAAGAAAAGCACTAAATTGCAAAAGTTGAAAAACAAGGAGGTTGGGATCCCATAAACTATTTTTAGTCAGTCAGAAAATTAGTCTTTCTTTCTTTCTTTCCTTCTTTCTTATTTCTTAATTAAGAACTAAATCAATTTCAATGTGAAATGGGATGGTGGAAAAGACATAAAGAATCTTGGGAAGAACAGGTGTGTAGTTTTTGCATTTCTGGGGTAGTGGAATTGGAAAAACATTTCATTTTGGAATGTGATGCTTCGAAAAACATCAAGGAAAATAATGGAAATATGTTAGCATCGGCCCCTTAGCACTATCTTTTCAGCAAGGGGATTGTTAGAATATTGGGCAACACATCACCAGTTTTAATAAGAAAAGCTATGAATTGCAAAAGTTGAACAACATGGAGGTTGGGGTCCCATAGACAACCTTCCTTCCTTTCTTTATTTATTTCTAAATATAAATAAGTTCCGACAGATACACCAACCCAAAAAATCACCATCGGATTTATCACCAATACCAAGGGAAAGTGAAATGGATGAAGATAGGTTTCCAGTTGGCATCATCTATCAATGCATAAAGCACATCGACACCTGAAGACCCGCTAGGGAGAGAGATTGTTGTTGAGACATAAAGGAATTATTAATTACCAACCAATGTAGGAATACAATAACACACCACTAATGAAAATGGACTTAAAAACACCTCCAAGGGAAGGTCAAGTTGATGAAGAGAGGAAGCCCAGGGGCATCATTGAAAAATGCACATAGCCCATCGACGTCCATAGGCTCGTGGGCAAGAGAGATCATCGACAAGACTCAATGGTATAATTAATAATTTTACCAGTATATTAATACACAATCTAGCACTAAGAAATTTCCTTAATTTTCCACCAACTAGCTGGAAATTTACGTTGATAATTCCCGTAGATAAATTCACAGCCATCGAAGATTAGGTTGTTGGGCTTACTAGATTATCATCCCACTACCACAGAATACAACTTCATCAAATAATCCAATCCAACATGTTCAATTCCCACATCACAAAAAAATACACATCGATAACCAACATATCTACATATATTACCATTGTAAATAAAAAGCAAATGAATCCATCCTGAACCCCAAATATACCAATCCAAAGATACGAGGATGAAAGTATGACAAATATATATGAGTAGATGTGCCAAGTATGACCATACACCCTTGATATACAGAGCCACACTTATTCGCCTGAACTGTCACCACCCAAAATTAAATACCCAGGAAAACCAAATAAGGAATTTGTTAGATATTCAATGAATGGTATCCCACATCCTCACTAATCACCTCAAAGAAGAAACTAATACCACAAGAAAACTACATATTGAAGAACAGAGTAACGGAACAAAAGATATCCCTCGAGTCATTTAAAACACTAGGAGATCTAAAAATAATAAGCCTATCAATAGAAACATAAGTAACAAAATGACCCTAACCCAACAAAATTCTATGCAGTCATTTCTATACTTGTATCATATGGTTCGAGACATCCAAAATAGTCCTCATATTGCCATACCAATGTGGGCTCTAAGACTCGAGGTCCAAAGACCCTTATTATATACTATCTAGTTTTTTTATCCTCCCAACCATTTAACACACTAGGAGATCTAAAACTAATAACAATGTAAACTTTGAAACGAGAACTGATACGATTACCCGTTTCGTTGAGGTAGCAAAAAAGTCAATCAATTTTGAAAAGTGGTGATGCGAATACACTTTTTTTTTCGAAGTATATTTTTGACACTTCAAATTTTCTTATGTATCAAATATAAATATTTGTTTTTATATGTTAGTTATTTTCATGTTGATTTTGAAACATGTTGATGCAGCATCAACCCTTTTTTTTAGAGAGCTTATTTTTGAAACTTTAAATTTTTTGATGTATTAAGTGTGGATATTTTTTTTAAATGTTACATTTTTTGACACTTTAATTAATTAATTAATTTTTTGTTTTTTTGTTTTATGTCCAATTGTTTTTTAAATCATGATTACTTAACAAATTTTCTAGCTATCATATTTCTCTTTTTTTAAATGTTGATTACTTAAAAAAACAAATATATATATATATATATATATATATATATATATGACAAAAAAAAACATAAAAATTGAAAAAAAAAACGGTTAAAAAAAACATTAAAACCAAACTTGAAAAAAAAAAAACTTAACCAAAAAAATGAAAAAACTAAAACATTTTAAATGATTAAAAAAATAATAAATACTAAAATTAAATTAAAAACATTTAAAAAACATAAAAAAATTATAATAAACCTAACAAAAAAAAAAAAAAAAAAAAACATTACCATTAAAATTAAAAAAAAATTATTTTAAAACTTAAAAAAAAATTGTGCCCTCGGGCCGCTAGGGCATAGTGAAGCATAAATAACATTGTTTGATTCAAAAATGACTCGAAGCAAGAAAATGGAAACGCCTAGTAAGAAACCAGAAAGATCTACTATGACACATGAAGAAGAGGAAGAATTGCAACATGATATATCAAAATTACAAGACCAAGTGCATCAAATTTCGCTCTCGCAAAGAGGAACTAAATATGAATTGGAAGCAATGATGAATGTTAATATGGATGGTTTGGAAGAAAAAATAAAAGGAAACATGGAAGGCTTAAAGGATGGTTTAAAAGAAGATATGAGAGTTTTGAAAGTAGACATGGACACAATGAATGTCAAATTGGAAGAGTTGACAAAGTTGTTGCAAGAAAGGCTTCCCAGTGGTGACAAGGTAATCCATGAAAATCATGATGAGGATAGAAGGAATATGAAATATGATTTTAGAGACTCAAATGTTTTGTTTAAGAACCACCACATTCCAAAGATCGACATGTGGAAGTTTGATGGCAAGGATTCAGTAACATGGATACTATAGATGGAGAAATATTTTGATCTCCATGATGTGCAACACGCAAAAAAGGTACACATTGCAATTTTATATTTATAATCCAATCAGTGTGTATGGTATCGGTAGCTTTTTTCTCATAAACCACTTGTCACTTGGTCAATTTTTATGGAGGAAATGATAGCACATTATGAGGATACAAAGAGCAATACTTCTTTAGCCAATTGATAAATCTAAGAAAAAGGGTTCAATGGCAGAGCACATTGAAGACTTCCAAAAATTGAATATCAGGTAATTGATATTCTAAAGGAGCATAGGGTTTATTTCTTTGTAGGAATATAACATCAAACATGAGGTTCACCTTTGGGAACCCGATTCATTAGAGAAAGCATTCAGGGTGGCAAGAAAAGTTGAAAGAAAAATTATGGCAACAAGAAATTCCACCACTCACAACCATAAAGATGGAAGTGTTACTACTACTAGCCTTCCACAACCTACAAGATTGACACCACAACTATTGGCGGAAAAAAGAGAAAAAGGGCTTTGTTACAATTGTGATAGCAAATATAATAGAGGTCATAAGTGTGCTAAGAAGAAATTATTTTACATAGATTGTGAAGAGGAGGAAGAAAAGGAACAAGAAGCATCAAAAGAAGAGGATATACACCAGGAACCAACCCCAAAAAAGCAAGAAATGAATCCGACGATATCTTGTAATGCATTGGCAAGAATTACCACTCAAACTCTCAAAATAAAAGGATATATCATGAAGAAAATGGTAATAGTGTTGATTGATTCTGGTAGTGCCCATAATTTTATTCATTGATAGCCAAGGAATTGAATTGTTTTCTATATCAAATGTCAGAGTGTCAAGTGATCGTTGCAAATGGAGGAACTATAAATTTCTGTGTAAAGTACCATAATATCAAGCTAACCATGGGAGAATATGTATTGTATAGTCCAATTCTTTCCATTCTAATGGGTGGTGCTAATATTGTAATAGGAGTCCAATGGTTACAGTCTTTAGGGATGATAACTGTTAATTTTCAAGAAATTTTCTTAATTTCTTTTTGGGAAGGAAAGGAAATTGAATTAAGGGGTATCACAATGAAACCAAGGAAGATAATCATCTCTAACAATATGACAAATATTTTGAAGAAAGAACAATGTGTCATAATTGCACAATTATTCTCACTAGAGGTTCAAACATCGAAATCATCTATTTCTCGAGATCGCTAAAAAGTGTTAGACGATCATTCTAATGTGTTTGAGACTCCCAAATGCCTCCCACAAATTCATGATTATGATCATGCTATTCAATTGATTCTATGAAGTGTTCCTCCAAACATAAGGCCTTATAGATATCCTTATGCCCAAAACAGTGAAATTGAACATACGGTTGCAAAAATGCTAGAGGCGGGTATAATTCAAGCTCGTCAAAGTTCCTTCTCTGCTCCAATAGTGTTCGTGCACAAGAAGGATGGATCATGGCGTATGTGTCTAGATTATAGGGAGCTCAACAAGCTCACTATTAAAGATAAATTTCCCATTCCTGTCATTGATGAATTGTTGGATGAATTACATGGAGCAATTTACTTCACCAAGTTGGATCTTTGTTCAAGATATCATCAAATTAGAATGAATATTGAAGACATTCTAAAAACAACATTCATAACTCATGAAGGTCATTATGAATTTTTGGTCATGTCGTTTGGCCTTACTAATGCACCTTCCACATTTCAAGGTTTGATGAATTCCATTTTCAAACCCTTCCTTAGAAAATTTGTGTTAGTATTTTTTGATGATATACTAATCTACAACAAGTCTTGGAAGAATCATGTTCAACATGTTGACAGGGTGCTCAAACTATTGGAGGAGTGACAATTATATGCAAAAAACTCCAAATGTTTCTTTGGAGTACAAGAGGTGGAATATTTGGGTCATATTGTATCTCATGAGGGTGTTAAGGTAGACCTTGACAAAATTAAATCCATTAAGGAATGAAAAATATCCACAACCCTAAATCATCTTCAAGGATTTCTCGGGTTTGATACGGTATTATCGCAAGTTTGTTAAGAATTATAGGAGAATAATGATGCCTCTAACAACATTATTGAAAAAATATGAATTTTCTTGGACTCCCAAAGCAACTAAGGCCTTTGAACATATTAAAAAGGCAATGTGCGAAGCACCGGTCTTAGCTACGCCAGACTTCACAAAAATGTTTATTGCGGAATATGATGCCTTATGAAATATACTTGGTGTTGTTTTAATGCAAGAAGGAAGACCCATTGCTTTTGAAAGTCATCCAATCAAGGGAAAGTATTTACAAAAATCTATTTATGAGAAGGAAATGTTGGAAATACTACATGCACTAAAGAAATGGCATCCTTACCTAATGGGAAGATACTTCAAGGTAAAACAAAATCATGATAGTCTTAAATACTTTTTTGGAACAAATATTAACTTTAGAATAGCAGCAAAAATGGGTCACAAAGATGTTGGGTTATGACTTTGCAATTATGTACAAAAGAAGGAAAGAAAAATGTTGTTACAGATGCACTCTCAAGAAAGGATGAGGATTTGGAAGCATTTCTTTGTGCCATTTCTATTATCCAACCTGATTGGATAACTAAAGCAATGGATGAATCGAAGAATTATGAAGAGGTGTGGACACTTATTCAAAATTTGTAGCAAGAACTTAGTACATTAGATATATTTATCTAGTAAAATGATTCATTATGCTACAAATATCACTTACATATCTATAATAATTCCCACCTCAAACAAAAGATTATTTTGGAATTGCACACCACCCCCTTAGGAGGGCACTCAGGATTTTTAAAAACTTATGGCACAGGGTCAAGAAGGAATTTATTTGGGATGAAATTAAATCTGATATTCAAAATTTTGTGGTAGAATCTTTAGTTTTCCAACAAAATAAAGTTGAAACAATTAAGATCTCAAATTTGTTACAACCTTTATCCATTCCAAGTCAACATTGGAAGGAGGTCTCAATGTATTTTATCACGGGTTTACCCATGTCTGAAGGAAAGAGTGTCATAATGGTTGTAGTTGATAGACTTACCAAGTATGGACACTTTTTTGCACCATCTCATCCTTTCAAATCCAATACAGTTGCTAATGCATTTATGGAAACAATTCAAAAGCTACATGGAAACCCAAATATTATTGTAAGTAACAGAGATCCCATTTTCACTAGAAATTTTTTGACAAAATTATTTTCTTATCTTGGTACACAATTAGCTCATAGCTCATCTTATGATCCTCAATCTGATGGGAAAATAGAGATAGTGAACACATGTTTGGAAGGATATCTTTGTTGCTTTGTGTATGATAAACAAACACAATGTGTTAAGTGGTTACCTCTAGCGAAATGGTGGTATAACACTTCCTTTCACACTATAACAAAAATGACACCATTTATGGCACTTTATGGATATAATCCATTGTCCATGAAATCATATTTAATAGAAAATTCTAAGGTTCAAGCGGTGGAAGATCACATTGAGCATCAACAACAAGTTCTCCATCTCTTAAAGGATAACCACACTCTGGCGCAAAATTGAATGAAACAATAGGAATATGCACATCGTAGTGAAAGAAGTTTTGATGTAAGCGACTGGGTATTTTTAAGGCTACAACCATACAAGAAAATGTCCCTCAAGAAAGCTAAGAAGGATAATAAATTATCACCCAAGTACTATGGTCCTTACAAGGTGTTGCAAAATATTGGTGCTATGTTATACAAATTGATGATTCCTACATATTTCTGAGTACACTTTGTTTTCCATGTTTCATGATTAAAGGAGGTTATCGATGACAAGTTTCCAGTTCAAACAGTATTTCCAGAACTTGAAAAAGAAGGAAAAAACATATTGGATCTTGAATTAATCACAGAAACAAGAACTTGAAAGCTGCGAAATCGATCAATTTTGGAGTATCTCATTAAGTGGAAGAACTTACCCGCTGAATATTCCACGTGGGAGGATGAGAATTTTATACAAAAATATCCATAACTACTCGAGCATTGAGGACAACACCATTTTGAAGAAGAGAGGCATGTTAAGTCCCTATAATACTAATGTAGCCCCTTATTGTTATTGTTGTGGCCTTACATTACTATTGTTATGTAGGCTCTGATTATATTGTGACTCCTTAGACTCCTATATACACCAAGGAGGTCTTGTGATTTGTATCATCCAAGAATTGTTCATTTGTGTAATGTAAATAAATTTTCCCCCTCGAAGAGGATATTTTTTAAGTCGTTGATATATCATTTATACTATTTTGTGAGTTGGTTGCATAACAAGAGTATTATACATTTAAATATTGTATGAATTTATCATATATAATGGAGGTAAAGATGATAAAAATTTAAATTGTGATGAGTAGGATTTTTAGGAGATGGAAATCTAAAGAAAGAGAATAGGGTTTAAGATATTAATGTAGTGTCATAAATTTAAACATAAAAAAATAGGATATGCTTTAGGATATCAATGTAATGTGAGTGTCATCAATTTAAACATAAATGATGAGCTTATCATATCAATTCCATTGAAAGTGTGACCAAATATTTGAAAATTTATGGTGGAAAGAGGGAGTTAAGAAATTTGGATTTTACATTTTCCATTATTATTTATTGCTTTTTAAAGTGGAAAAGTTCAATAATGCAAGGAATACTTCAAGGAAACACACAAAGGACTAGATTTTTAGAAAATTTTATGTCATGGTAGAACTTTTTGATATGTATATTTTTAAGTTACAACACTAATATCATCATGGTCACTGTAAGTGAGGAGATATGAAGAATAGTTAAGTTATGAAAGTGGGTGAAGTTATGTTTTTTTTTTTGTTATCTAGAGTAGGAAAATTAATGGAAATAGTGCACATCCTCATTCAACCTAATTTGTATCACAAATTTAATAAATTTATTCATCTCAATTATTTTTTAGTTAGTCTAACTTCTAAATTAGGATCTGGGAAATATTTATAGTATCTGATATATATATATATATATATATATATATATATATATATATATATATATATATATATATATATATATATATATATATATATATATATATATATATATATATATATATATTCCAAGTGTTATCTTTAATCTTTGTTGGGATGTAGGGCTTAATTTTCTCAATATTATTAATTTAATTGTTTTATTCTCAAAATTTCTAGCTTAATATCTTTTAAGTATATGTAGGGAAGGGATGCCACCATCACTCATTTTCATGCATCAATGTGGTAACAACATTAATGATCTCCCATCTAGATTTATAATGGCATTTCACCTTAGACCTTTCTCCACTACGAGGGTTTGTATCAAGGACAAGGTCATTTCAAGTTCATGGCCACTACTAGAGTAGTGCATATTAACTATTGTGATGGTACTGGTACTCCAGAGATTACAATATTCTTTCCTCATTAGTATGGCTTGGACATGGCCTTGTATTTTACTTCTATCTATTTTTGGTTTTGGTTATTTCACCTAATTTGAACATACTTAGTGTGTGATTTGTAGTTGGTTTCTAGTTTCACTCTCTAGCATGTGTTACCTAGGTTTCACTTCTATGGTCAATATTTAACCTCTCCTATGGTGCAAGTTTAACCTAGCTAGTCAAAGATTGTTTTCACCCCCTCTAATCGAAAAAATGGTTAAGCAATGCAATTGGTGTTAGAGAGGAGATAGGAGATGAGGCTCCCCTAGGAGTTTGAGAGCATGAATGAAGGAAAAGCCATTAGCCTAGGCATATCATGAACAAAATCTAATTACAATTAAGGATGAGCTACCAGAACTAGTGGACAATGTTGTGGGGGAGAGGGCATGTTTATCTAACTCGAAGATTACAAGAATGGTGTATTTTTGGGTGTCTGATGTGGGGCATACATGTAGGAACTATAACCAATATCTATATACAATTAATCTTTACTAGTTTGTGAAATTTCTACTATGAAAATTCTTGTTGGAAATGAATAAGGGAAAGGATGAGATCTTATTGGTATTGGACGATATCATGTTACAATTGAAAGGAATCAACTAGATACTAGCACACATTAATGTAAAGGATCCTCCATGACTAATTCCTAGCAGCCATAACTAATCTGAGCCCATCCCCATTGAGGTGGTTGCCTCCCTATCTTCTTAGTATTGATCATGTCTATGCACTATCCTTTGCTTTTATTTTCAATATTTCATTGGATGGTTTGGGATGCAATCTTTTTTTCTTATCCCTTCATTATTGTTATTGCCTATAATTTTGCCACCATTATTGTTTACTGTTGGGTTAAACAATAATTGATTGCTAATATCAAACTCATTTTGAAGTTTCTCATATCTTGGATTGAAGGTCATTTTTTGTTCCAATGGGATGGCTTCCCCAGTGGCATAACATGGGGTAATCACGTCCAATTTCTATTTGCATCCTTTTGGCACGGATAAAAGCTTTTAACTTACCAAAAAAATGTTGTGGTGAACATTGCTCATACTTGAAGTAGTAACACTAAGTTTATCATGTGCTCAACTTGAGTGATTCATGCTTGTTATCTAAAAATAGAATTATAACTTTTAACACCATGGAAGTGCATGTAAATTCAAACAATAGAATGGACTAACAAGTATTAAGTTTTAAAAATATAGGCTATGAAGGACTTTTGAATTTTCTTAATTTTATTCCAAATCGAGAAGTATCCATAACAAAAAAATTCTTAAACCCTAATCCCATAGCTCAACTTTTGCACATTTGTTTTTAAGGTTGTAATAGGAATTCCAAAAATGATTACTTCTTTCCTTGATATTGGGTTGCAATCTCAAATTGAAATTGAAATCCATGCATAAGTACTTTCAACGTTGCACCTTTTTAAGAATGTTATGACCATAAAAAATAGAAAAAAATATATTATTTTATCAGATATAATTATTATAATGTTAGTTTTATTAATATTAATGATTAGTCATAATTTTTACAAAATAGTTAAATTTATATTTTTATATATTTATCTTTAATTACTTTTTGAAAATTAGAAAAAAAAATTGAAAAAATGATATATTTTTAATTATTTTTATTTGAAAAAATTATAAAATTATTATGAATAATTTTGAAAATTGTAAATAGTAATAATAATAATTTTATTTCAATTTTTGTGTTTAATCACAAATTACACTTTGTAGGATGACTCCTCTCGGTATTCCACTTAATGTTCCAAGGCTAAATCTAGTTGACATAACATGTAATAATTATTCATTTTCTTTTCTATAATAATTAAAAGAAATTTGAACAAATATGATACTTTTAAATGAATAAATGGTCTAGAAATGTGATAGAGAGAGAAAATAAATATTTCAAAGGTAAAAACAAATATTTATGATAGATTATTTCTTTATGGGAGGAAACATGTGGGATTGTGTTCTCTCACTAAATATGGATTTGGATGAGGTGGATTTCTCATTGGATCCCTTTAGGGGCTAACACATATGGGAATATATTTTGTAACATTTTTTTTTTTTGGATCATTTGCTAAGATTTGGAAGCTTTAGAAGCTTGAGATTTGATATTTTAGAGAAATAATCAAAGATATTTTATGCAAATACAGTTAGGGTTTTGAATACGTTATATTCTAGTGGTGAGATTAATACCTTGTAAGTCCATATGAGGAGGTTGTAATTTATCGATCCATCCATTTGTGGAGTCAGTGGGATAGGTGGTTTACCAGAGTTTCTTTAAGGTTGCTATTAATTCATTGGTCAACCCATTAGCATCACATTACCCCTTAGTTTTGATAAGTCTTTCATGCAATTCTTTTCATTTTTTTTTCATATTCTAGTGGACATTCTCCTCAACTTGGTGTAAGTTTATATACTACTTTCTAGATTTTGGATAGTGAGACTATGTGGAGCCTACAACTGCCTTTTGGAAAAAGAATTTTTGGCCTAGGTGTGGGAGTGATATATACACTACTGAAATCTTGTACTTGAAAAGCTAGATGCATTATGTGACATCAGTGGTTATGTCTTTAATGGTTCAAATCTGTCAAGGAGATTCTCCTAGTGGGTTCTTTCTAGTTATCAATGGAGGGAATCTACAATTTTCCTTTGGTGGATTTCATCTTATACTAGGTATAGGTAAGTTTTAGGAGGTTGATAAATGTGTGGGAGGCTCAAATTGTAGCAATGGGTTTAGAGATGTAGGGGTTGGTGAAGGGCCAAAAAAAATGCAAGAAGTGTGTCAAATCAAAAGGAGCACTAGTAACGCTAGTTTTTGGGGAGGATATTCCATTAAAGAAGTAGTTTGAACTGGCATCAATGGTAGTGATAGGTTGGTTTATCTGTTGAAGAATGGGCTACATGCCCCTAACGACACGGGTAAACAATTTATGGGATCTAGCGGTAAAGTTATATGCCAAAATTATACATTCTTAGTTATGGTTGAATGGGTTTTATCATTAGATAAATGGATCATTAGAATAGTATAGTTGTTGTTATTTGGAGGAAATGGATTGAAAATGAATTTTATGAAGGACTAGAGCCCCTCCTTTGGTGCAAGGAGAGAGAAATTGGAAATAATTCCTATTTGGGTAAATTACTAGGCATTCCATCCAAGTTTTAGACATATGACATTTTTGAATCCATATGTAATTTACCAAGGACTTTCTATGAGGCATACATGGGATTTGAATAATCTTGTGTGATGAAAATTGCTAAAACTTCCTGTGGGTATTGATATTCTTGATGAAATGCCCTAGAGATGATTTTATAAAGAGGAAATTCATTTTACACTCAAGTCTTAGATCACAGTGGGGTTTTGGTCAAGTGTTCCCATTGTCACATGTATGAGCATGTGGCAAAAGGCTTCTTTATCAAGCCCTAGATAAATCACTATGCCAAGTTGTAGATATTGAGTATTATATTTTTATTGTTAAATTATAGTCATCAAATAGACCCTTTAATGGTAATTGTGCCCTTTATCTCCTATATATACCAAGAAGATCTAGTTTTAGGACAAAATCTCATCTTGTACATTTGTTATATTGTGAAAGGAATTTTCGCCATTGAAAATGCTCATCATTATTTTTTTTATTTGATTCTTAAGGTACGGAGTTACTCATCTTTCTATTTTCAATCTATTTGGATGCTCCTTTCCTAACACTTGGTTTCAAAATATACAATCCTAAGTGTATTCTCCTTCAAATGAGTCATAATGGAATTTTTCTATAAACTATTTTTTTGGAAATTTTTAGATAAAGAGTTTTTTGCAAACCTAAGGAGACATAACAAAGTAGCCATTGTAAAACATTCATTTTAATTTCTATACATTTTGTGTTATACACTCTGGAAATTAAATTTTTTGACTACTCCTAAAACTATTCTCAAATGTTGTTCTTGGTAAAATAGTCATAATTTTTTTTTTTTTTTTTTTTTTTTTTTTTTATGTCACATATCATATTTTTTTCCAATACATCGAGGATAAATAGTACATACAATGTGATAAAAATTTCAAATTCTGATCCTCTACACTTTTCAAGTCAAAGGTTATTGATGTTAGGGTTTTTGACTAGCTCTACAACTCATCTCAAATAGGCATGTTGTGTAAAACAATAATATCTAATTCTAGAAATATCAATATTGAGTGCTAATGGTTTCTTTGGAAAGAGGACAAACCATATTATTTTAGGTGTAAGTTTCAAAATCATATTATAAAAAAATGGATAGGTGAAATTCCATACAAGTTTCCACTTTGGAAAGGGCCAAGAATCAACAAGTTTTCCAAAGTTACCATAACTCTCATTGGGAACTCATTGGGAACATCAAATTTTGTTTAAAAAAATGGTAATGTAGAGAAGATATATCATAGTAATACAAGCCAAAATTTCATACTCATAAGGTTGAAAATTTAGCAATAGATTGGGTGAAAGGTTGAATAGCAAGACAATTTCCAAATCAAAGTTTTAAAGGTACGTAACATACAATTGACATTTCGACAATCCCCTTTGGGTAATTATCCAAAAATTGCTCTGATGCGATTCTCAGCCAAGCGCAGCCAAACCCTAGCCATTAGCCGCCTCTGTCTGCACTCTCTGTAACCGCCGCCGCACCTCTGTTGGTCGCTAGCTATGGATATGGCGGTAGGAGGGGAGAGCTCTGCCTCCCCTCCAAATAACTCCACAAGCTCTGACAAATCTCAGTTCGTTCAGCCTCTGCACCCCTCTGGCGCAGGTTCAGACGAAGGAAAGGGCGGACTTCAGCCGAATGAAGCAAAGCATCATACGGTTCCGACAGCAGAAGACAATACTGACAAAGAGATTCACGACAAAGCTAAGGCGTCTCAGTCGAAGGTAACCTCAGCCACTTGTATCCCAAAAGCTGCCGAACCCATCAAAGTTGACCTGCCTAGCCACCGCATCAATGGTGAGATCCAGTACATGCAAGATCATGCACTAATCGGAAATTTTTTAGGCTTCTGGCCTACGGAAAAGGCCTTACAAGGTTGGATAGCTTCCAAATGGAAGCCCAAAGGACATATTACTCTGCAACTAGGTCCAAAAGGTTTTTTCACAGCTATCTTTCACTGTGTGGAGGACAGAGTGCGGATATTCGAAGGAGGCCCTTACTTCTTCAACTCTTCAGGCCTCTATCTCACAGAATGGAAACCAAGATTCAATCCCGACAAGGAGGACTTTAGCTGGGCTCCAGTTTGGATCAGGATGTACTCCCTCCCAGCGGAGTACTGGAAAGAAGAAACGCTGGCGGATATAGGCAACAAACTTGGCACCTTCATCCGAGTTGCGGCGGAGACAAAAACTCGCAAATATACCTCTTATGCCAGGATATGCGTCCACATGCATTTGACCAAAGCTCTAGCTGATACGGTAAGACTCTATCACGATGATTATGAATGGACACAACCTTTAGATTATGAGCATATTCCCTTCCGCTGTCGCAAGTGTCATGAGCATGGCCATCTCTTCCGTGACTGCCCATTAAACTCTCAGTCCAAAGCAGCCGCTGCTGTTTCTGATAAAGACCCTGAAGGTTTCATCAAAATTCCCAACCGTCGTAGGCATGCCAAAAAGAATCAGCCAGTCATGGACAATGCTCCCAAATCTGACCCCCAGAACAGATTCTCTGTTCTCACAACGCACAACAAGCAAGATCTTCCCAGTTCTGAACCCCCACGCTTTACCTCTCCGCCCTCTTCCTCCCTCATTCCCTCAGACCCCCTGCAACCCTCTGAACCTGCTCTTTCGAATCCTATTCCAAACCCTTCTATGGAGAAAGGTAAATTGGTGTCAAGTCTCAGTCCCTTCTCCTTCTCCCTTGAGAAACCTGCAGTGGATAATAAGCAACAAGACTATGATATGGAGACAGACATTGCTCTGGCTCTCAGTCTTCAACAGGAAGCGGATAAGGAAGAACTAGGGGAAACCACTGTCATGGATGAAGATCAGGTGGATGTAAGTATAGATGGATTAGACATCTTCACACTCGAAATGGCATGCAAACAGAAAGAATACAACTCTATTCAACCCTGGCAAATAGACAAGCTGGAAGGAGTATTAGCCAAGGTGCAGCATAATAAAAGCCTTGGCATACAAGGAGGCAGTCCATGGGACGGTAAAAAGATGCTCAAAGACCCTAAGAAGCGAGGAAGAAAGACAGACCTGCAAAGAACCATAGCATTGGGTGAAATACTTATGGAATCGGGGCGATTCCCTAAGCTGACAAGGTTCTACAAACCCGAATCTCAGTTTACATGAAGTTAATATCCTGGAATGTGAGAGGACTCAACAGCCCCTCAAAACATAGAGTGATCAAAAACTTGATTCAACAAGAAAAACCCACCATAGCTTTTCTGCAAGAAACAAAAAGCAGCATTGAAGCTATTGAAAGAATACGCAGCAAAGTCTGGGCAGGAAGCAGCGCCATCTCAGTAGATGCCACTGGAGCCTCAGGCGGTTTAGCCATTTTGTGGAACCTGCAAATCATCTCACTATATGACTTCCATGCCACTCTCCATCTTATTCAAACCTCCTTCCACCTCATCGGCACCGGAATCCATGGGCATCTCACAAATGTTTATTTTCCTCAGACAATTCAGCAAAAACTAGAATTGCTGGATACGATTTCTATCGTCAATAATAACAGGCAATTCCCGCTCTGGATTGGCGGTGGAGACTTCAATATAATAAAATCCATGGCAGAAAAGCAGGGCGGTAGAATCAGGCTCGACAGTGACAGCGAAGGCCTCAAAGATTTCATTCAAAATAATCATCTTATGGATATACCAACCTCTAGTGGAATTTTCACTTGGACTAACAAGCGACGAGGTATTCATCACATAGCCTCCAGGATCGATAGATTCCTTCTTTCTGACAATTCAATCCACCTGGGAGGGTACTTCAATGCTTCCATCATCCCCCAAAGCGGATCTGATCACTGGCCAATTCTGCTACAATGGTCCAGGCCAGGTAACCGTTGCAACAGACCTTTCAGATTCGAGGCATTCTGGCTAACAAATGCCACTTTCAAGACGGTAGTCAGCGATGCATGGGCAGCTTACAATCCGCCAGAGGGGGCCAAAATGTATCAATTCCAGCAAAAATTAAAACATCTGAAATATGTTCTCAAAGTGTGGAATCGCACAACTTTTGGCAACATTCAGGAGAAGCGCTCACAACTGGAACATCAAATGAATAAACTTCAACAAACCCTTATTCTTGAAGGCAGATCAGAAGAACAAGCACAACAGGAACAAATACTCTGGAATCAAATCGAGGAACGTAGAAAACAAGAGGAAATTCTCTGGTGGAAAAAATCTAGGATCAATTGGCTCAAAGAGGGGGAGAAGAATACAAAATTCTTCCACAAAGCCACCATTCAAAGGCGAATGCACAATAATATCACGTTCATCAACAACCAACAAGGCGAAATAATTGAGGTACATGAGGATATGGAAAAGGAATTCACAGGGTATTTCAAGGAAATTTTAACGGAACCCATCGAGAACAGGGATGCAGCAATCAGAGAAATCACGCAGCACATTCCCAGCATCATAACTGAGGATCACAATAACAGATTACTCCAGCCCACGACCCTGCAGGAAGTTGAAGAAGCCATGGCTCAACTCAAAGACGGAAAAGCGCCTGGGCCTGATGGCTTTACAGCCAATTTCTTCCATGAATTCTGGGAACTCATCAAAAATGAGGTATGGGCCCTCGTTGAAGAATCCAGAAGCATGCACTGGATCCTCCCAGCCCTCAATACCACCTTCATAGCACTGGTACCCAAGGGAGGAGAACCCAACAGGCCTGAAAAATACAGACCAATCGCATTATGCAATGTAATCTACAAGATAATCTCAAAGGTCATCGCAAATAGGCTCAAACCTCTTTTGCCCTTACTCATATCTCCGGAACAAACTGGATATGTGGAAGGACGGCAGCTCATGGATGGAATCATTCTATCCAATGAGGTAATACATTCATTAAAGATTCTCAAGAAACCAGGTATGATTCTAAAACTCGACCTCTCCAAAGCTTTTGATAAGCTCAGTTGGAATTTTATTCACAAAATGCTTTTGGCCTTCGGCTTTAGTGCAACCTGGACCAGGTGGATTATGAACCTCATTACCTCTCCAAGCTTTTCTGTTCTTCTGAATGGCTCTCCCTCCACCCCCTTCCATCCCTCTCGTGGCATTAGGCAAGGGGATCCACTTTCACCTTTTCTCTTTGTTCTAATGGCCGAGGGCCTCAGCAGACTACTCAAATCAGTAGTTGCCTCTCATGAGCTCAAAGGTATTTCCATCCATGGTCTCAATCCTCAGTCTCATCAACAGTTCGTTGATGATACCATGCTATTTGGCCATCCCTCCTCGAAAGAAGCCTCAGTGTTCAAGTCTCTCCTCTCCCTTTACTCTGATGCCTCTGGCACCTCCATCAATGCCTCGAAGTCTCAGCTCTTCTTTTTTAACACCCCCCCCTCCACTCAAAGGAATATTGCCAGAATTCTGGGATTCACCATATCCCATTTGCCATCCAAATACCTTGGAGCTCCCCTCTCAGACTCAGCTATCAAGCATGCTTCCTGGCGGTCTCTCCTGGATAAGCTAGAATCAAAACTCTCATCGTGGACCTTTCGTGCTCTCAACATGGCCGGTAGATTGGTACTGATCAAGTCTGTCCTTCAAGCTATGCCGTTGTACCTCTTCTCCACCATGGCAGCTCCAAAATGGGTCCTTAAAGACATACGCAACCTTCAGCGCAACTTCCTCTGGGGCTCCACTGGCAGGAACCGAAAATGGGCTCTCGTAAATTGGAAAGAAGTGTGTAAAATCAAATCAGAAGGTGGATTAGGGCTTCGAGATCTGCTTCAGAGTAACAACACAATGGGAGCCAGAATGTGGTGGAACTAGATCTCCAAGCCTCATACACCTTGGGCTCGACTATGGCAAGCGAAATATGCTCTGGGAAGTCAAGGGCACGACCTCATCAGAATTAACTCCACGACCCTAGGCTCACCAATCTGGAATGCTGCAAAGATACACAGCCAGTTCATCCAGGAACACAGTTTCTGGGAAATTCATTCAGGCACATCAGCCAAGTTTTGGGAGGATTCGTGGCAGCAGCTCCCTAAACTCGCGAATCTATTCCAAATGCCCCTTTGGCAATCATACATGCAGCAAGAAAACCTCGTTACGGTTCAACAATTCTGGCAACAAACAGAGCATCACGGTTACCGACTCTGGAAACCCATGAGCAGCTGGCAGAGGGAATGGGAAGGAGAAATATACGCAGACATGGATCAGGAGCTCACACATCGCAGAATCCGTCACTCCAACCAGCAGGATAAGCTCAGATGGGGACATACACACAAAGGCACTTTCACCACTAAAGAAGCACATCAACTGCGCTATTCTGATACCCAAGAGGATAAAGATCAAATTTGGGCACGAGTTTGGCTACCGGGACTATGGCCTAAAATCTCAACCTTCCTATGGCTGTTAAGAAAAAAGCGCATTCTTACTTGGGACAATTTAATAAAAAGGGGATTCATTGGGCCTTCTAGATGCCCAAACTGCAATTCACATGCTGAGACAATCAGTCACTTAATGGAGACTTGTCCGCTAGCAAAGCAACTCTGGGAAAAAGTGGAGAAATGCAACAAGCAAACAGAACCCAGGAGAGAGGATGTAACGGAAAATATACGGAACTGGGACAAGAACCCATACAAAAGCCAACTTCTCAATACTTTATGGGGTCTAATACCAGGCTTTTTGTACTGGCTCCTTTGGAAAGAGCGCAACTCTCGAATCTTAAACAATACCTCCAGGACAATCGATGCTCTGTGGCTCATCTACAAACGAAATATCCAGGAAACCTTAGCCATCAGAACCTGGTATGACACAGACATGCCAGAAGTGCAACAAGAGAGGTACATTCTTAAAGAATGGAATCTTGACCTTTCCGCCTTTGTAAAGGTCATTACCCGTCCCCCTCGCAGCTCCACCTCCCCGTCCTCCTGGTCCCCACCAGCTTTCAATTCTTTCAAGCTCAATTTTGATGGGGCAGCTAAAGGTAATCCTGGTCCTGCAGGTTTCGGAGGAATCATTAGAAGCCACACAGGAGAACTTATGCATATCTATTATGGCACATTAGGTAAAGACACCAACAATGTAGCTGAGATGGAAGGACTCTGGCAAGGGATCTGTCTAGCAGAGAAAAAACACTTCTTCCCTCTAGAGGTTGAGGGCGATTCCCTCATCCTAATAACAGCAGCCAAGAAAATTCAGGCAGGAGCAACAGCAGTCAAATTAGCATCCAGCTGGAGACTGCTAAGCAGATTGGAATCCTTGGAGGCAAAGCTCAAGAATCCCCAAAGCATAACCTTCAAGCATGTACGCAGAACAGCGAACCAAGTAGCCGACAGAATGGCTAATCAAGGTGTGTCTCAGTCATCTCCTTACTTCTCCGGTTCCTTGAACATGGTTGAGGATGAACAACTTAAAAAGGACTGCATCGCTATGGTGCAAAAGGATCTCGCCCTCCCGGATGCGGGTGGTTGTAATGTCTAACAGGTTAGGGGCTCATCATGAGGGCAGGTGTCTGCCCGGACGAGCCACGTATATCAGGACGCATCGCACATGGGCTTACTGCGTGAGGCATTTAAGTCTGGAGGCGATGGGTAATTACAGTCGGGTCCTTTCGGCATTTACTGCCTTTCTTGATAAATGGAATATGGCGCTTCAAAGCCATGGCAACCCTGCCTTTCCTCCGCAGTTTGTGGTCGCTTATGCTCTGGTTCTGAGGGATTCTGGCTCTGTGTTTGCTCATGCGAGAGGGTATTCCAGCTATTGGGACAATTCGGGGAGGTTAGGCTTCTCCGTCACTATCCCGCAGACTGGCATAAGATTCGAGTGCCCCCATTCTCTGGTTCTGAGGGAAGACGAGGCGGGATATACCTGCGATTCGCACTGTTTAGAGATGCAGCGAGAACGCCAACGTTTGATTAGCCGGCGTGGGAGTGCCAGAGGGCGGGCTTCGTCTCAGAGGCAAGCCCCCTCCCCTTCATCCTCAATAGAGGTTTCTTCCGACCGTCGGCGTTCCAGAGGAAGGGCAGTTGGCGGAAGCAGAGCAGCGGAACACAGAGAGATTATGGATTGTGGGCACTCTGAGCATCCCATGGTGAGATATCGTATACCTTGCACTTTGTCAAATTCTACTTTCTTCATTTCAGTTTCTGTGGAGCACTGCAGCAATCCTCGAGGTGAAGATGATGCTATGCATGCCAGCCCCCCGCGGAATCCTGGGTTGGCACCTTCAATTGATATGCAATTTCCTGCTGTCGATATGCTGCGCCCTATTCAAGACAGCTTCTCCCCAGACCCGGGGGCAGGCCCAAGTGTTCCTGTGCAGCACAACATTCCTACAGAACCGGACATCCACATGCCTCCCAGATGCAAAACGGAGGATGCGCCGCACACCTCTGAGGATGACTAGGTCTCTGAAGAAGGATTTTTGTTTTTCAATATCTGCTCTCACCGCTATCCTACGTGCATCCGGTCTTTGTCTTTATGTAATACAGTCCTTCTCTGTTATAGTGACGGCTATCCACAGTTGTTCCAGTCCTTATGTGTTACAGTTTCGGCTAAACATGTTTGTCCAATGTCGGTCTTATGAATTTTGGTCTCATGAATGTCGATCTGGTTCAAAGTGTCGGTCTTATGTATTTTTGGAATGATCAGTCCTGAGCTTACTGTCAGTCTTTCGACAGGATTCACAGAGCCACAGCTCTGTTGTACCAAAGATGATGTAATTTTTGCCTTTTTTGTAATATAATAGCATAGTATTATTCAGAAAAAAAAAAAACATACAATTGACATAAATATGATTGGAAGATATGTTTTGGGTGATTCAAAAGTGTGGAAAATACAATAAATATAGATGAATATTATTGTTCATATCTGATAAAAATTATTTCAAAACATACATCAATTAACCTCCGAAGAATTTAATCATGACTCGTGAAAAAAGTGAAGATATACAAAACCAATTTTCTAAATTGGAGAATCAATTTAATGAATTGAGTGATATTTCAGTGAAAAAGTCTAATTTGATAAAATACAAATGCAAAATAACCAAAGATAAAAAATTATTAAATTCCATATCAGCTACGATCTTGCATACCCTAAATGAGAGGTTCCTTAAAGGTGATATTGGGATGCAAGGAAATATTGAAAATGGGGATAGAAAACACCAGTATCATTTTGGGAATATTTAAAAAAATGTGGATGACATGAGGATTGAGTCCTATAATAAAAAAATTCATCACTCCAAGATCCTGATCATCAAGGGTTTAACTCGACACAAAGGAACTAATTAATTCCCAATGTTGATATGAGGAAATTTGATGGTAAGATATTATAACATGGATATTCAAAATGGAGGAAGCCTTTGACATACACCAAGTTCCCACTTTAAAAATGGTAACTCTTACATCTTTGTGTTTAGAAATTGATTAGTTTGTGTTGTGGGGAAAAATGCCTATTTAGGACGATCCTATCCACCTAAGGTGTGATAGCGCCTTAGCAACAAACGAATACAGCTATCATGATTTCTTCCTTTATGAAATATGAAAGAGAGGAGATCGGCAGACTTACCGTTATCTTCCGGTTGTCCCTCGAACTAGATCCTCTTCTCTTTGTGTGTCCACAGCTACTTGCCTCCTTGCTCGATCAAGAGAACAGCTACTTGAATCCCACGAGATCACAAGAGAACTGCTACCTATGACAAGAGAACAACTACTTGCAACAAGAGAAGAACACAATACAAAGGCAAATATACATATTCATAAATGATTCCGGATTAGAAGTAAATCAAATATACTAATGCAATTACACAAAATACACCAGCATATAGGAAAGAATCAAGATAGCTTTATTGAAAGTAACAGGGTTCAGGAAGAGATACAACCCATAGGGCTCCAACCTAGCGTCTCCTTCCCAGCAGAATGGAATTCCTTCTTCAGCTCCTTTCAAAGCATAACACACCCAATATTTCTAGCCACAAACCAACAACAATTCTTTTCAAATACCAAATTCCACCCTCCCTGATCTCATGTAGAAGAGATCTATATATAGGGTTATTGGAGAGAGGATGAGTCAGCTTGAGACTGGTCTAAGACTGACTAGTGTCCTATCCCACTTCAGTTCTTGAGTCCACTTGGAGGTTCTTGCTTCCACTTGGAGATTTGGAACCTCTTACTCATCACTAGTCAAATTCCCTGATCCAAGTGTCATTTTGGAAGCTTCCTGGGCATTGACACCTTGAGAAATGACTCTGCCACTTGTCCAAACTCGCTCAGCGCAGGTAGCCTTCTTTGCAGTTGACATTCAACGTAGGTAGACAGTGGAGCAGTTGACATTCAGCGCAGATGCTCAGTGGAGCAGTTGACATGATCCAGAATTGCCTTGTTTTTGAGTGTTTTCAGGTGGAGAACTTTTGTTAAGTGCTGTGGTTTGTTGGCCTTGTTCCTCTAGGGGTAGGAACAACATGTTTAGGGACTTTGGATCCCTTGATTATTGACATTTCATGCTCAGTGATGCAAGGCACAAAAATGTCTATAACAGTTGCCCCCTAAAGTATGAGGCCGTTTATCGGGTGAAATGCTTTATCCAGGAGGGTCCGAAGTTCATCCATCTGCTGGGAGGAGACCTGTAATAAAATACAATACAATACATTATGATTCATACTGCTTTCATGATCTAGCTGAGGCGGGCATTCCCATGCTCAACTTTATAAATTCATTTTTGTACATGGAACAGACGATCGTCTGATGGTAGACTGATAATTTTGGTGAAATTATCATCCTTTGAGTAGGATGATCATCTGCTGCAATGATGTACATGTCAAATGTCTTTATTTTTCCTGAATATATATCACAGCCCGGATGGATGAAACTAGATCCAGGGTCTTCAAACTCGTTCGATCTTCACTCTAAGTACAAGTCGATCCATGTGAGAATTGCGCTGAAGTCGAACATGGAAAGACATCGCTTGATTATCGGTCAATGATGTAAACCGTTAACAAGCGCGAGAGGAATCACCGATAATGATAATGACCCTCAAGGTACTGCAGTACAATTCACGTGGTGTGAATAAAGGACTTGGCGTCGAACACCACGCAAAATCTTCTGGTCGAAGGTCATTGATGTATACCTATCGCCGGAAGTGAGAAACTTGCCATTGAGGCATGCAAGCTTCAAAGTACTGAAAGGGGTGTTCCTAGATCAACTCCTTGGATAATGAGCTGATGTCGACAAGGAGCGATCCGTCAAAGGAGGGCCTTAATGAATCCCACATCAGTGACATGGAACGGAGCTAATGATTTTAATGGAGGTGAAAACAATCTGTGACATATGATTCAGGGTGGCGGTCATGAATGGATGAAGGATAATGTATGGCAGTGGATGGGACCCGGTTGACTCTTTCTGAATGACTTCTCTTGAACATATGGCGACACTGATGCGATGGATCGGTAGCATTACCCCAAATATGGATGGTATGGAAAGACCATGGTGATGTGACCGGTGAATGAAACAACCCAACCCGAATGTGATACGGAGGAAAAGTGTCATTTTCAAGAGCGACCTGCTACCATCAAAGTTTTCTTGATTTTTCCCAATTTTTCTCCAGTCATTGCTGACCAGTACCTCTTTATTTTTGTCAAGCTTGAGGAGGATAACATATGCTCGTTCTATAACCTTCCCTTCGGGCAAGCCCATCGCTATGTTTTAACAAGCCTAGCGATAGTGAAACTCGTTCTCGTCTAAAGACAAGTTTGTCGCTATTTAATAATTTTAACGAGTCTAACGACAAGGATAACTCGATCCTTTCCATTTTTAGAGAGTCTGAAAAGGTACGTAAAGTTAACTCCAAAATTCCTTTTTCGTCATCTAATACCTTAAGTCCGAAAAAGTATAAAACAATACAGAAGGGATGAGTTTTCAATAACTTTAACGAGCCAAATAAAACAAGCGCTCGACCTTTTTGTGGAATAATCCCTCAGGTCCAAAAAGATTAAAATCTAGAGGAGGGATAGCTCTTCCGGTCCTTTAACGAGATGGAAGGCCAAAACTCGGCAATCTTTTCATATTTTACGAGTCAGTTGAAAAGAGCTTAAAGAAGACTCGTCTTTTGAGGAACGAGTGATAAACAGGGATAGCAACTGATTCCAGGTACAGGTTGGA
Source organism: Pinus tabuliformis (assembly GCA_031772625.1). Lineage (NCBI taxonomy): Eukaryota > Viridiplantae > Streptophyta > Pinopsida > Pinales > Pinaceae > Pinus > Pinus tabuliformis. The sequence goes on from CM062812.1 coordinate 808,377,672, forward strand.
ATTTTCCAATCACGGCAGTGTCACAAGGATGGCTAGGTGAAATCACTCTTCGCAGCTGTTCCTCAAAATGGGTAAACAATCATATGGAGGTGAACGATCGGCCAAATGAAAATGGAGGTGGCAGGTGCAAACACGACCAAGGCTTTTATGGCTGATAAATTTACGATCACAGCGGTTATTTACCGGGATAGGTTCATTTTTTATTTAAAAATGAGCTTAAACTCTGGAGGAAACATTGCTCACTGCTTATATTTATTTTTTAACGAGCATGAAGACCGCATTAAAATTGCTCGGATCTTGCGTTTATTTTTCAACGAGCATGAACTTTATGCTAAAACTGCTCGAACATATAGTCAAAATTTTGATTTTTATCATAAATAGTTTTTCTCTTTTCAAGGATAGTACTACATTCTCAATTGTTGCAACAAACTTTGTTAGAAATGAATAATATTTGCATGAAAATGAGATCATAACCCTAATATTTCGCTTTGAACTACGTAAAAAGCTATTAAAAGGTGTTTTTACCTCTCATTTTACCATTTCATTTGAATTTGGTTTGTTGGAGCTCTGGAGGTGCCTCTTCCCCCTTGATTTTCACCAGCTGATTTCGGGAGATTCTGCGAACGATTTTTAGCACCGTCTGGACCAGGTAGGAGCTAAACTCTAGCTCTTTCTTTTCATGGTTTCTTTTTCCCATTTTGTGCCTGTTTTCCTGCCCCCATGAGCCCCTGGGGTTTCATTAGGGCGCTCTAGCATCAGCGCAGGCAGTCCATTCGAAACTTGCGCTGAATGTCAAGCTGCCTTAAGGCAGTTTGACCTTCAACGCAGGTAGGACACTTTCCAACTGCGCTGATCTCAGAAAAACAGCTCTATGCACATTTTTTGATGAAATTTTGCTAGTTTCTCATCAAACTTAGGAACTTACTCCTTCTCTTGTTTGTTTTGCAGGGATCTTTGAGCAAAATGTCCCTTACATGGCGAGAACGAGAACATGAAGAGGAGGACATGATTGCCCTCCATGACCCTGTCACGGTGAACGCGCTGCGGAACTGTGGCCTGCTGAAGTTTTTCCGTATCTCTAGCATGAGAGCACAGATCTCTCTATTGCAGTATATGCTTGATGCTTGGGATCCCATTAACCAAGTATTCCAGAATAGGGGAAAATCCATCCCCTTGACCATAGAGGACATTTACTTCTTGACTGGATTGTCAAGGCGGGGTGCCCCCATTTCTTTGTCAGGTTCGGCCCGGGGGAATGACTCCGTGAGAGATTATGTCCGCCAGTATTGCAGGGAAGGTTCCCAGCCGAGCAGAGACGGCAAGGTGGTTATCCGTGAGATCACTGACAGGTCTCTCAGGTCCATTCTGTATACCATTGGTAGGATGGCCGGTAGCGCATCTCTACATGTTGCCAACAGATCTTATGTGCAACACGCCTTGGAGTGTCTCCAACCGAAAGTATTCAACTGGTGGCGAATAGTGGGGCGCTATTGGTAAAACTTTTGACCATATCACTGTTTACTGTTCTTACTTATAATGTCATTGTGCTTTATTCTATCAAGACTTTAATCAAACTCATGTGTGCGTGCAGATGTTGGTCCCGTTCGTCCAGCAGCTCGCCCGAAAGCGCCAGTTGCTGCCCCAGCAGGGGAGACTGCTGGGAGGGTCATTCTCCGCGATCTTGATGTGGCAGAGACTCTTACAGCTGTGCAGGAGCAGGTTGAGAGACTTACTCTCGGCATTTCTGATGTGAGGATTGATGAGTTACCTTTACAGCTGCAGCGACATACTACTGGTGTGCCTAGACGATGGACTCGTCTCTTGCGCATGATTGCACAGGCCGTGACGTGCTATCATGAGCACCACTAGGCTAGGGTGCCCCCTAGCATTTTTGAGTTTTTGGGTCATACGACCGATTTTGTCTTGGTTACAGAACATTATGTATGAACGATGAACAGCTTATATATATATATATTGATTTTCGAGTTTTATTCTGGTTGAGTTATATGACCCATATGTACAATCATTGATGATGTGTCTCTTTTATAAATGTCGCAAATGTCTATCTAACACATAATTTGCTAATGAGTCGGTTAATGTGTTTAAGTTTCTGGAAATATGCTGGTATTGAATTGAATCAAATTGTCTTTCCAAAATCTTAACCCTTAGGAACATGCGATAAATAGCTGGGTTGCGAACGGAATGTATACCATTGAGTTGTAGTATTACGAGCTATGAGTCTAGCCTGACAATTAGTCGGCATATGCCACGTGTGATGGCATCAGAGAGTAGTTCTATCAACGCGCTATACTCAACGATGTTATTCGTTGATTGCCCAATACATACACCTCTGAAACTTACTAACTCGCCGCTTGGATCAAAAATGGCCCAGGCTGCGGAGGATAGGTTCCGCGAACTACGACTCGCTCCGTCGGCATATCCAACACATGTCTCCAGAAGGTTCGACATCTGCAACAAATGAAAAAGGGATCACTCGACCAGAACAAATACTTTAGCGAAAACAAAATACAGCAAAAGCAAGCATGTTACTATTAAGCATAGTAACGCTTGAGGTACAACCCGTTGCGGGGCTGCGCCAGTGGAATTCCGTCATAATCCATTAACTCGTAGGCTCCTTTTGCTAACACCCTTTTAACAATATAGGGGCCCATCCATAAGGAATTAAATTTACCTGCTCCCAATTTATCGGATTCTTGGTCATAAAGCAAGACCAAGTCACCTTCTGAGAAGACACGGGGTTTGACATTTTTGTCAAACTGAGCCTTGACTCGTTTCTTATGGGCTTCGTTAGCCAAAGCGGCATCACGACGGGTTTCATCCAATTGGATTAATTCCAAGAAACGAGCCTCTTCTTCTGAAGTTCCGGGGAGGAGATCAATCGCGAGTTTAAGCGACGAAATTTCGCACTGGACCGGCAAGACTGCTTCCAGGCCATACACCAGTTGAAAAGGTGTGAACCCGGTTGCGTTCTTTACCGACGTTCGGTAAGCCCACAAGGTTGAGTACAGGATTAGGTGCCACCTTCTTTTATGAACCCCAATCATCCTTTGCAACATACGCTTCAGGACCTTGTTGATTGCTTCAACTTGTCCGTTGGCTTGCAGATAATACGGGGTAGAGCTGTCGTGAGATAGCCCTAGCTTGGCAGCTAATTCGACCATCATGTGATTGCGAAAATGCGATCCATGATCTGTAACTATAGCCTGTGGTACGCCGAGCCTGGCGACTACATGATTGAAAAAGAAAAGGGCAGCTGTTTCACCAGTGTTATCCAATGTAGGCATCGCCTCGGCCCATTTGGTAAAATAGTCAACAGCGACTATAATATACCCATGCCCCCCGGTCGAGGTGGGGTTACATTGCATGAAATCGATGCCCCATTTGGCGAAAGGCCCAACAGCAACTATTGGCTGTAAAGGTGTGGGCGATCTTTTGGTTTTGCTATCAAAAATTTGACAAGCATGGCAACTTCTGACTGCGATTATGCAATCTTTGAACATGGTTGGCCAGAAGTATCCTGCTCGTAAGATTTTTTGTGCTGTTGCATATCCAGATTGATGTCCCCCACACGCGCCTGAATGACACTCATTCAGGGCTTTTTCGGCCTCTTCATGGGTAAGGCACCTCCTCATAACTGTATCGATACCACGACGGTAAAGTGTATCACCGACGATCATGTAGTCTTTTGCTTGGTATCGTATACGTTTTTGTTCGGAGTGAGAGGTGTTTGGCCTGAATTTTTGGGTTTGGAGATAAACTATGATATCTCCATACCACTCATCGCTTGTAGATATCAGAAACAAACTTTCGTCCACGATTGACTCTTCTGATGTTTCATCGTTGGACGACGATGGGAGATCGCACAATAATTCTGCGAAAACTAGAGCTTTCTTTGATTTGGATTTTACAAATTCCAGATCAAACTCTTGAAGGATCACTATCCATTTTGAATATTTTCCCCCCAGCAACTGTCGCGATAGTATATAAGTCATGGGGTTGCAATCTGACAAAATGGTAGTTTTCCGAAAGAGGACATAATGTCGAAACCTTTGAATCGCTTGAACAGCTGCAAGCGCTAGTTTTTCAACATAAGAATATTTACTTTCTGTATCATTTAAGTTTTTACTTAAATAATAGATAGGATGTTCAATTCCATCGACTTCTTGAACTAAAACCATCGCAATGGTCGTATCTGCTGCAGCCAGATACAGGTTAAAATCTCTTTGATAGTCCGGGGCGTACATTAATGATGCTTTTACTAGACAATCAAAGGAAGCTTGCGCCACCTGGTCCCAGACAAAAGGTACATCCTTTTTCAAAAGACGAGTATAACCTTTAGCAAGTTCTGTGTAATTTGGAATGAACCTCCTCAGAAAGTTTGCTTTCCCTTGGAGTTTCTGAATCTGAAGCAAATTTGAAGGTGGAGGCAAATTAATGATTGCCTGAACCTTGCAAGGGTCGAGACGAATCCCATCCTTAGAGACTACAAAGCCAAGTAAACGACCAGAACCGACACAAAACACACATTTGTGTGGATTGAGTCTTATCTTGTAGTGTCGACAACGTAGAAATATCGCTCTTAAATGCTGCGGATGATCAGTCCGCTTTCGCGAATGAGCCGGAAGGTCGTCGAGATAAGGTTGAACGATGTTCTTGATGTCATGGAAGGCATAATTCATTTCCCTCTGAAATGTTTCCCCTGCGTTCTTTAAACCAAAGGGTAATTTTCGATAAGCGAATGTGCCCCACGGACAAATAAATGCAGTCTTTGACTGGTCCTGTGGGCGGATATTTATTTGATTATACCCGGAAAATCCATCCATAAATGAAAAGATTTCACATCCGGCGCATTCATCAATTATCTGGTCGATGAAGGGTGTAGGGTAGTTGTCCTTTGGACAAGCTTGGTTTACATCCCTATAATCGACACACACTCTAATCGTCCCTTGTTTTTTCATAACAGGGACAATATTCGATACCCAATCGGTTAGAGGAACCGGGTAGATGAATCCAGCATGGAGAAGTTTTTCAACTTCCGCCTTAATGGCAGCGGCTTTCTTGGGGTGCACCTGCCGAAGCCGTTGTCTTACTGGTTTGACATCAGGATACATTTTAATTTCATGTTCAACGATACTCGAGTCAATGCCTGGCATTTCATCATATGACCAAGCAAAGACATCTCTGAATTCGCGAAAAAGAGCGTTATATATTTCCAGTTCTGAAGGGGAACAACCTTTGCCGACATAAATATTCTCTACAACATTTGTTTTAGTCGAGATATTTATGGCTATAGTCTCTTCAATATTGGATAAGTTTCGCTCGGAATCCACCGTATTTACAGTATTTGTTAGGAATTCAAAAACTAAAGGGTGATAAAGGTCACTTTGAGTATCTTCTTCATATTCCGGAAGAAGGGAACGATGGTGGTGATCATTCCATGGTGCCCCCTCAATCAGCATTGATTGTAAGATTCCTTCGTCAGTCCCATGTACTTTCGACCAGGGATCTAATGAGGTACCATATTCTTTAGACCTATCTACCCAAACGCTTGACGAGCGTTGATTTGGGTTCGCCTCCCATGCTTGAAACATTGATTGCTAGAATATTTCTAAAGGGCTCGGGGGCAAAACAATTGCATGGTCCATGTCGACATTGTCTTTTGCGACCTTTGTGGAAGATATCATATTGCAGGTTGCTACAAACGGTATATTTCCTATGTAAATAGGAGGAGGTAGCGCGAAAGTTCCCATCATTGTGGGGTCTTTCAATAATCCTACTCCGATATCTTGAAGCGAATGGTTGCTCTCATGGATCATGGGAATGCTTCCTGTAACTTGTGAACCATTAGGGAGGAAGTTCTGTTGGTCGACGACCGTAATCCCTCCTTCAAACGGGAATGCGATCTTCCTAAAATAAGTCGACACAACAGCTGCCATGGCATAGATCCATGGTCTACCCAGTAGGATGTTGTAGTCAAGATTTCCATCAATGACCTCAACATCAATTTCTACTGTTTTTCCTCCCAGTTCAACCTTCAAGTTATTAAGGATACCGTACGGGGTATAAGTCCTTCCGTCGAAAGCTTTTAATGTTGTCGAAGATCACGACAAGGTTGGAGATCCTAATGTTTTCCAGCAACTCATCGACATAATACATGTAGATGCTCCCTCATCAATAATTGTTCTGTGAACAGTTTTGTTGAGGGCTTTCACTTGAATAAGGAAAGCTAGTTGAGCTGGTAACTGAGGATCGTATCCTTTGTGATCAAAGGATACAAGATTGGAATCCTTAGGATCAACCCCACCAATAGTCGATAACAAAGCCTGCCTTTGGGATGGGAAATTCTGTAGTACTTCAAGAGTCGACATAGCGGATGGCGATTGGGCCAAATCTTCCACTACGCGAGGATTAAATGCTGCGCCCTGGCGCGAGGATTAAATGTCGACTTGTGTACTACTCCCTTTGGCGGTTTTATTGTTAATTCAGGAATGATGGGCGGTACAACTTCTGTCGAAGTCGTTGTCGAACTACTTGGTTGATCTTTACTTTTGTCGTTCGACAGCTGAGGATTCCCGTAATCTTTGTTCCTTGTCGAAATCAAAGCATCATTCTGCTGTTTTGAAACCGACAACATAAGTACTTGTGACGGGGAAGCATTTCCACTATCAACCAGATTTTGACCTTGGTTGGGAAATGGATCAGTTAACACAGCTGAGGTTTGGGAACTTTTAAAGAACCTCTTCAACTCAGCTTTGAATGGGCAATTCCTTGTGTAATGATCCTCTTCATCACATATTTGACATGGATAATTTAGTTTCCCTTTCCCAGGAGGGTTTGAAGAATTTTTTGCGGGAGATGATTCACCCTGTTTCTTCTTCTTCCCTTTGTTTTTCTTCTTCTTGCTTCCTGGTTGATTGGTTTCTTTGCCTTTATCTGCTGATACGACATTTACTTCCGAAGCAAGAATTTCATCTTTTGCATTTTGATCCGAATTCTTACGGGCTTTTTTAGACGAAGCCTTTATCGATTTCGCGTTTGCCGTGCCAATCACGCCATCACCGGCATGAGAGTCACTATTGGATTTTGGATGAGGAGGAATCGAAAATTCCGGTCTAGGGGCGTCGGGTATTTTGTCGTAGAGCGTGCCAGACTGAGTATATACTAAGTCTAGATATTGTGCACGAGCAATAACTTGCTCCTCAGTTACAACCCCCCCCTTCGCCACATCTTCCGTTATAGCAGGAAGTAACGACTTTATAAACCATTCAGCTAACAACTGATCGGGAACGTATGTTTTCACCATCCTACGACGACGACGCCACTCATGTATATGATCAGATATATGGGTGGCAGTTGCCTGCTTGAAGTTGGTTAATATTTCTGTTCCCGTTTCATACCTTATCGGTAATTGAAAATGGGTTAAGAAAGTCGTGGCTAGGGAACTAAAATTGTCGAATGAGGCTCTAGGTAATTCAATATACCATTTAGCCGCTGGACCTGTCAATGTCCTCTGAAAAAGGCGAAGCCTTATCGAATCGTCGTTTAGGGTGTTCGACGAACACCACAGATGAAAAGTCATTACGTGATTCGATGGGTCTTCACCTGGATTTCCATTGAATTTAGGAATGTCAGATGGAAGTTTGTGAGGAATCGCTGGCCACCAAGGGGCGTAAGCAATCGGATCGTTTGTTAACCGGTGTAAATCGGGTAACTCTAAAGTTGCCACGAATGGTAACTGTTGATTCAGGTTTGGTGAAGCATAACCGGGGTACGATGGAATCGCTTGAGCAGTGGGCCTTTGCATACCAGCATAATGTAATTGATGTTGGTATGACTGATACGGTTGGTGGACTTGACCACTGTAAAGTGGTTGGTTTTGACCGTTTTGGATATACGGTTGTCCACTGTTCGCAAAGATCTGCTGCTCAGAACCTTGGTACACTTGTTGGAATTGTGGTTGTTGGTACTGCACTAGCCATGGCTGTGAAGCCATGGTTTGTTGCGCTATGCTAACCGTTGGACCAAGGTGTGGGGTAATTGTACCCGTTTGGACCTATGTCACCCCACCAGTTGGCGATTGTGGTTGTGACCCATGGTCAAGGGGCTGTTGCATTACAACCTGAGAAATCTGAGGTTGACATGCAACAGGCATCGCTTGAACTTGTGACACTGTTACAATAGCCGGTGTGGTTGGGATGTTCGTCATAGGTACACACTGTTGCATAGAATATACAACCCTTGGTTGCTGAGGTAGCATAGGTATCCAACCACTTGATGTAATCCCAGTATAACCTGAATACTGTTGTGAACTCCCGTATGGGTACCCTCCCGGAAGGGGTAATGAAAGGGCATACTGCCCCCCATACGGTAGCAATCCGGAACTCAAGGGGATTGATTGTCCTTGGGGACTGGATTGCCCAAATTGACCTCCAAATGGATCAATTTGGCGAGTCTCAACATAAGAGTTGCCGGATATTACTCCGGATGAACAAACTGGAACAGACCACACTGTCAAAATAGTCCCTTGGTGGACTCCTTCTAGCGGTTGTGAGCTAGTTGGGACAGATGGTATGCCGGCAAACATTGTTGGAGTGACGGCAGGGGTTTCTGTTGTCGCTGTGTCGTTTGACACAGTCCTAGATGTTGACGGTTGTTCAGACATTTTAAGTCTATCCAATAGATTGCCTAGCGATTCTACAGGAACCTCCACTTGTGGTGGATTAACTTCTGACGAAGGAAATAGAGTGACCCCGACTCCAAAATGGGTTGGAGTACTTGCTTGCGGATCCTCTGCAATTTCCTCTATCGCAATCAAACCAGGTGGAAGAGGAAGACCGTCAGGTCCGTAAAATATTTCTGGTGCCGAAGAAGGGGTTGTTTCGTCAGCGACAGTTGTTTGAGGAACAAAACTCTCTGGACCGGTTACAGATGGAACTGGTTCAGTTACACAAGTATTTGCCCCCAGACTAGGATCAGTATTACTGTCCCTCTGTGGCTGTTGAACTTCTTCTATGGAGGCAGGGTTTCCAGAAATGTTTGGAGTAACCGGAATCTCAGATGTAGTTGGAACACTAGTTCTAACTTTTATAGGAGATTTTGAACCGGTTAAACGAGTTCGCTTTGTCCGTACTGTTTTCGATTCCGGAGACAAAGACGGTTGACTCGTAAGCCTCTGCGAACGACGGGTTTTCAATTGAATTTCTTCCACGATTGCGGATTACTCGATCAACCAAAATATTAAAAGGGGAAAATTGTGTTTCCGAACTGAATGAATTTTATTAGACGCTTTTAGACACAACTTGCTTTTTCACTTAGAGAGTCGAGAAAAAGCTAAAGATGACTCTAGTCTCCTTCGATGTTTTAACGAGCCCGAAGTGACAAATGCTCGGATGGACTTTTTCTATTATAGAGTCTGAAAAAGGCCAAAAGGAACTGCTCTGGAGATCTAGGCAGAGGGTGTGCCAAACCTTTCGCAAAACCACAGAATACTTTTTACGGTACGGTTGGTCGATCTTCGTGAATGCTGTGTTCACTGCATTGCGATCAGTAGGGCGGCCGACACGGCTTCCTAAGGATAAAAGATATATGCCTATAGGGGTCTCCCAATATATACGCGACGGTACGTGGGAGCACAATCCGTATTAGTGCCACCGACTCTCAGGAGGAATCACCCACCTTCTTCGAGATCGACAGTCACTATGTTTAACGACGCCGGAACACGTCTCTAGCCTAGACCTCTATGTTGTGCGTTATGTTACAAAGCGTTGTTAGGTTCATTCAGTTTATTTTAGGTTGATCTTTTTAAAGTTTGCCTTTCAAGGTTCACCACGAGATGTATGATACAAATTCCTAAATGCAGTCTAAGATGATAAGCAAGCTTTACAATCTTTCAACTTTGAAAATCCTAGCTACTAAGGGAAAAGAGAGCGACTATCTTTTCTCAAAGAGCAATCAGCACACTCTAATGCACTTTCCCTAAATCCAACATGCAAACTTATCAAATGCAAAATGCACAATGCAGGTGTTTTTTTTCACTTTCTTAGTATAAATGCCTACAAAGAAAGATTTTTGCACAACTTTGAATTTGCTTTTACAATGATCAAAATAAACAAGTTCACTTTCTTCGAAATCAACAAGGGTAGAAGAGATTACAATCACTTTGCGATTTTCGAAATAAAGACTTGTTTTGATACTTTGAAAAGAACAAATTCAAACCAATAAGCAAAAGTAAAACTATAATCAATCTGAACAAACAGCCAATGAGCTCTCTTCTAAGATCACTTTCAATCAGATCTGAATCAAAGGCTACAGAAAGACTACTTTACTCATGCAAAGGAAGACTGTAAATGACGCCACAAACACATAAAAACATCCACAATATTTTTGTACAAAAATTGGGGCGGAATTCAGGCAAAGAAAAGGTTTATCAGACTAGCACCTATACTTGGTTAAAGGCTGCAAAAACGGAGATCAAAACAGGGCAAAAAAGGACAAAGAACCCCAGCTGCACAAGGCCACACTGGTTCAGCGCAGGTCCAACACTGTCAATTTGACATTCAGCGGAGGTAGCCCCTTCGGGACCTGCGTTGAAATGCAGACTGCCTTCACAGTGCCTGCGCTGAAGAGAGAAACTCTCGTTTCCCTTGGTTTCTGGGTCACAAAATGCTCAAAAATCAACTGTTTCAGGCCAAATCAGAAACACAAGCAAGGTATAAACAAAGGGATGCTTTGATAAGGTACTAAAGACTATCACAAGGATCAATCAAATCATTTGTGGATCTAGTTTAAATCATAGACAAGTCCAACATACTGGATCAAAGCAGCAACTTTTACTTTGCATCCGGGAAAGATGCAGTTCAAGAGTCACTGTCAAGTCTATGAAGTAAACAAATGACGGAAACACAAATGAAATGAATAAACAAGTATCTCCCCAGCAGAGTCGCCAATTTGTTGTGGGGAAAAATGCCTATTTAGGACGATCCTATCCACCTAAGGTGTGATAGCGCCTTAGCAACAAACGAATACAACTATCATGATTTCTTCCTTTATGAAATATGAAAGAGAGGAGATCGGCAGACTTACCGTTATCTTCCAGTTGTCCCTCGAACTAGATCCTCTTCTCTTTGTGTGTCCACAACTACTTGCCTCCTCGCTCGATCAAGAGAACAGCTACTTGAATCCCACGAGATCACAAGAGAACAACTACCTATGACAAGAGAACAGCTACTTGCAACAAGAGAAGAACACAATACAAAGGCAAATATACATATTCATAAATGATTCCGGATTAGAAGTAAATCAAATATACTAATGCAATTACACAAAATACACCAGCATATAGGAAAGAATCAAGATAGCTTTATTGAAAGTAACAGGGTTCAGGAAGAGATACAACCCATAGGGCTCCAACCCAGCGTCTCCTTCCCAGCAGAATGGAATTCCTTCTTCAGCTCCTTTCAAAGCATAACACACCCAATATTTCTAGCCACAAACCAACAACAATTCTTTGCAAATACCAAATTCCAGCCTCCCTGATCTCATGTAGAAGAGATCTATATATAGGGTTATTGGAGAGAGGATGAGTCAGCTTGAGACTGGTCTGAGACTGACTAGTGTCCTCTCCCACTTCAGTTCTTGAGTCCACTTGGAGATTTGGAACCTCTTACTCATCACTAGTCGAATTCCCTAATCCAAGTGTCATTTTGGAAGCTTCCTGGGCATTGACACCTTGAGAAATGACTCTGCCACTTGTCCAAACTCGCTCAGCGCAGGTAGCCTTCTTTGCAGTTGACATTCAACGCAGGTAGACAGTGGAGCAGTTGACATTCAGCGCAGATGCTCAGTGGAGCAGTTGACATGATCCAGAATTGCCTTGTTTTTGAGTGTTTTCAGGTGGAGAACTTTTGTTAAGTGCTGTGGTTTGCTGGCCTTGTTCCTCTAGGGGTAGGAACAACATGTTTAGGGACTTTGGATCCCTTGATTATTGACATTTCATGCTCAGTGATGCAAGGCACAAAAATGTCTATAACAGTTTGTTATGTACCAATGAATTTATGAATGAAAATATGATTTTGTTTCCTCTTGGTCCATTTTCATGGAAAAATTAAGGGAATATTATGGTGATATTAATAGAAAAGCATTCTTTAGTTAATTGATAAATCTACATCAAGGAGGTCCAATTACAAATAATATACAAAAAATGCACAATCTGAGTCTCAAGGTAAAGAACATTCCAAAATATAATTTGTTGGATCTCTTATGAGAACTTTAAAGGAGAGCATTCAATAATGAGGTTTGTCTCTTTGAACCTAAATCCATTGAGTATGCTTTAAATTCACCTTGGAAAGTTGAAAGTAGAAATATGGCTACTAGAAGAGTGACCATTAACAACTATAGAGAGCATAACATTCCCTCTCCTACCCTCCCTCACCCTACAAGGTTGAAACCTCAACAAATGGATGATAGAATGGAAAAGGGACTATGTTTAAACTGTGACAACAAGTATAGTAAGGAGAATAAATGTAATAGGAAGAAATTATTCTATGTAAACTATGAAAAAGGAGAAGATCAACAATTTGAACCACCACAAAACTACAACTAAAAGACACTATTATAACCATAACTTGTCCTCCATTGGCTAACATCAATACTTTTAAAGCCTTCAATACATAAATATATATCAAAAGTAGAAAGTTAACAATGTTGATTGATTTTACTAGTACCAATAACTTCATTAATTAGAAATTAGTGAAGCTTCTAAATTTCTTTCTATATCTAGAAACAAAGTTTCAAGTAATGATTATAGATGGGGCTTACCATAAATTGTTTAGGGAAGTTCCATAGTATTAATCTCACTACGAGGGAGTATTTATTGGATGGTACCATGATTAAAATATAAATGGATGGTGTTTAAATTGTATTAAGGGTCTAATTTGGATCCTGGGGGGGCTAAGATATGAGAAACTGAAACGCCTAAAGAAAAGAAGAAGAAAAAAAATTATTTATTAGAGTAATGAGAAATAACTACAACTACATTGTGGTGTACGAATATGTCCTTTTAAAAAATGAAGCCCTTATTTATAGCATTCTTGAATTACAATAGCATGGGTGGTTACCATGGGTGGACACCATGGGTAAATACCACTTTTGATTCATATCAATCCTCCCCCCTTAGAAGCAATGGTCCCCATTTCATAAAGTTACCTCCTAAGAATTTTTGTTGATTATGAGTCGATGAAGAGAAGTATTTTATGTGGTTGACCCATAATCGTGATGAACGAAGATTCGAGGATAGAGATACCCTATAATGCTTGGGGACCAACTGTGATACTGACACTATGCGACCTAGAAAATGGACTTCAATGGCAAGGATTTTGTGTGGTTGAACCGTAATCGTGGGTTTGTGGGTGACCCATAACCACGATACATGAAGGTTTGAGGATAGATATACCCTGTAATTCTTGTGGGTCAACTGTGATACCGATAATGTTTTGCCTGCAAATGGAATTTGACGACAAAGGTTTTGTGCAGTTGAGCCATAACCTTGGGTTTGTGGGTGACCCATAACCATGATGAAAAAGGGTTCAAGGACAAAGATACCCTATAATGCTTGTGGTCCAACTGTGAAGCTGACAATGTTTGGGCTAGGAAATGTACCTCAAAATAATTCACTTGTTGGTCTACCATGGCATGGTAGAAATATGGTGGCCTATCTTTGTAAATTCGCACTATCCAATGAGATGTTTTAAAGGCTTCCTCTAAACATTCAAGTTTCACTTTTTTTAGTACTGTGGTTGTGAGTTGATAGTCCCACCATGACATTAACTTTGCATCAAGAGGGGTATTGTAGCACCCTCCTCCCACATTTATGCAAGTAACCGGCCAACCGGGGTAAACATGCGACGAGATACTACTATGATCAGATTTGACCTCCTATATAACCTTAAGAAAATGGAATCGATGAAAACACTACAATCCTTCCACATCAGTTACAGGAAAACTGAGAACCATCCCAACATTTCAGGCAGCTTGCCCCTGGGTCCCACTGAATTTTTTGATCACTTAACCTCTGGACGCTCTCATGTTATAGGCCTTCTAGCGTCTAGGAGGCTCTGGACGCTCTCATGCTATAGGCATGCCAACATCTAGGGAATATTTTTTCCAGTTCTATGCTAGCATCCCTGGGATTTAAGCCACTTTTTTAGGCCCAAAACCCAGGTAACTGCTTAGAATTTCATGACATCTCCAGAATAATAGAATAACAGGGATTTTGTTGAACATCACCATGACATGCATTTCTTTAAACATATCACAAACATGTAATCTACAGGTGTAAACAAAAGAATTAAGCATAGGGATCTCATACTTATCTAAGGATTGCTAGGAACCATTTTTCCCTCATATCATTTGCTACATTATCATCTATTAGGTCATAGATACATTGTCCATTCAATTACAAGTAAAAACATGATGAGAGCCATACATAGCCACTGTCATGAAACACATATATAACCTGCATAATAGTAGTAGAAATACCAATGAAATCACAACCACATGATCCACATATAAATTTATATAATACTCATAGAAATACAAGGAGAAATAACCCTTCATTAATGATGCAAAATCCAAACTCGGGATGGGATTACCATGTTCCACCCGACCATAAAATGGTTGAGCCAAATATCTCTTCAGCCATTCACCCCCATGCCATATTCCAAACATGAATGTGGGACTCAAAACAAAAGAACCTACCAGGGCATCCCGAGGCTAAACCACCTCACCCTCATCAATAGAAACCAAGATTTACCGTAATCCATCATGGATCACTAGGAAAACATAATGAACATGTAATAACAGGCATTACTGTGATCTCCACCCGATCATTAGGCTAAACAAGAATGGATGCTACCAGATTTCTCCATCTACACTGTCAAGTATTTTCCTATCTCCTAGTCTCTCAGGCTTTACAACGATCCAAACCCGGATCACTAGGCCCTAAACTGAGACCCACTCTCAAGGCTTTACTGCATATCCAAAACTTGGGATTACTAGGCCCAACGAAGAGAAAATCACCTCTTGGATTTATCGTCTATCCTGCTATTCATCAGCAAGGATTCGTAGGCCCAATGAGGCATCATAATCCTGGCTTTACTGCAACCCACAATTTGTCTCAGGGGTCACTAGGCTAGTGGCTTTACAGTGATCCATAGTCTGGTTCAGGGATCACTAGGCAATGTGCTCTATCATTCATAGATCCACCTCACTCAGCTTCAAATCCATCTGGCAATACAACTCAACAAAAACATGAGAACCCCATCACACCATGGCTATCTGAAAATGGCAAGGGTAGGATGAAAACACTATCACACCTAGTAAAACCCATGCCATAATAGCAAAAGAACCACATGTAATACCATGCATGCCAAATCTAGCAAGGAAATACACATGAAAATTGATATCTGCAAATAATACTACTATAGTTGTTTGATCTTGCTCTTCCTTGCTTTCTATTTCCTTCCTCTTGCCTTCCTTTCCTTTCTTGATCCAATGCAAAACCTGAGAAAAATCTTAAGAAAGAGCCTGTCAACTGATCCTCAGAAGCCTTTTTATAAAATAGGCCTCTATTTTCTTAATTTTCCATTATTTTCCTTCATTTTCGTCCTCGCATGCAACTTGTGACCTTTCACCTCCTTTTTCTCCTAATTTCCATTATTTTCATAAATAAATGTGCCAAAAATGCCATTTTTACTTTCCATCGCCTTTTCCCTTGCCTTTGCCAATTTTCTTAGCCATAATAAACCAAATGAACACCCACTAGGATTTTTTACCCAACATTCGGCTTGGAATAAGTGTCCCATCACCATGGCCTAATATATATATAGTTACATGGATTTTTAACCAGGGCTGTTATAGAAACCCCCCCCAGGGAAAAACCTTCCTCGGTGTTCAATGACACCTATAACCAACAAGACTGTTGAAAAAAAACATACTACCCATGGAGCTTGATAACATAGCTTGTTTCAGTATTTACAATGACCATCATTTAGCTTGGAATAAGTGTCCCATCACCATGGCCTTATATATATATATATCTACATGGATTTTAAATCATGTATGTTATAGAAACCCCCCGGGGGAAAACCTTCCTCGGTGTTCAATGACACCTATAACCAATAAAAATACTTAAACAAAAAAAACTACCCATGGAGCTTTATAACATAGCTTGTTGTAGTATTTACAATGATCATCTACTAAAACATGACAAACATACAATTTACTGGAGCTTTATAACATATCTCATTACAGTATTTACAATAATAACCACATATACACACATAGACATTTGCTTCACCCAACAAATAATCATAATGTCTATGGACCTTTAGAAATCTAGCTCGATACAGTATTTACAATAATAAACACATGTACACATATGCACATTTACTCAACCAACAAATAAAAGGATGCAATGCCTGCATCCTCAACAAGGGAATCTAGAGGCTCACACCTCCACCGTCAAGTAATACCAGGATTCACCTCCTTCCCAGGAAGTCTAGAATCCACTGTCAAAGTCAAAGTTGCATCCAATATCCAACGCTATAATCTTGTGCCACTTGTCCTCTTAGTGAATAGTCACTAGTTCATTGTTCCAGGGTGCACTCACAATGTGCATCTGATTTCATTTGGAAATGATCATGACTAAAACAAATATATCCTCGACTTTCACTTCTTTGCTACACAGTCTGATGGGAAATCTAGTCCACTCCTTCAGTGTAGTCACTCACCTTCCAAGTTCCCCAACATCCCCTATCCCGGGCGATCCATCCCTTCAAAAGTCTTCGTTGCATCAGAAGGTCAAACAGTTAAGGCATATACTTGCCGCAAAACCATAATACTAGTCATAGCATGCTCATGGAAATCAATGGACACTATTGGGTACCAGTGTCCCACAATGGACCTACTCCTGAAGCACTTTACCATCATATTGTTGCATGTTTCAATTTCTTTCATTGTTGTTGTTGTTAATTCTTGCAGTTGATTTCAACCACCCAACCTGGCATTTCTGTGCTTCCTATACCAAGCACGTAACTTCCATTAGAGTTAAAATAAATTGAAATAACTTCAAATCATACCTCATTGGTAGCTCGTCAATAAGGTACACTTGTAACCTTGATTAATTCCTATCACAACAAGTCAAACTAGCATCTTTGAAAAAATCATCATGTATAAACATATCACATCCAGGCAGCTCAAAACACAACCATCATAGAGACAAATCATAAATCACATATAATCATCATAAGACAGAATCAAAGATCACATGTAATCATCATAGACCAGAATCATAAATCACGTGCATAATAAAACTGAAATAAAATATTTATACTTATCCTTTAATCAACCCTTAGCTTCTACCTTTTTCCTTATTCCATACGTACTCCAGATCTGTTGCCATGCCTGACAAGCACCCAATTCCTTCTTCTCAACCATGTGCACATACACATAGTGTGCATCACACACATCCAACCACACACGACATATAACACCATGCAATAAATGCACCTACACCTAACATAAAACACATACACCTACACCCAATGTACAACACAACACAATACATACACCTACATCCAGTGTACACCACCACACAATACATATACATACACAGAGCACAACACAATGAATACACGTGTCATGATACCATGACCACACAATGTGCATACCTAGTACAACATGCACACAACACAACATGTATGACATGCACATAATACAATAGGTACACCAATACCACATGTACAACATGTACATAGCACTACCTATACATAGCACCACCTGCACATCATGTGCATAGCATCACATGTACATGGCACCACCTGCACAAATTGTGCACAATGCCACATGTACATTGTACCACATGTACAATGTGTACATAATACCACATGTACATAGCACCACATGCATGGAATGTACACGATACCACATGTACACAGCGCCACATGCATGACATGCACACAACACCACATGTACACAACACCATGTGCACACAACACTACATGTATAGTCATGCCCACAACACCATATATATATATATATATATAGTATGATATGTACAACATGCACACAACACCATATGTACATAGCACTACATATACAAAATGTACACAACACCCTATGTACACAACACTACATATCCTACATGTGCACAACACCATATGCACACAACATCGCATATCCATCATGTGCACAACAAAATATGTGCGCAACACCGCATATCCAACATGTAGATAGCACCATATATACCCAACACTGCATATGCAATATTCACACAACACTATTTGTACCACCCTGTACATGACATTGCATAACAAAATGTACACACACTATATATGCACAACACCACATGCACACAACATCACAAATGCAACATGTACAACATACACAATATATGCACAACAGTAGTACCACACATCCAGAACCACACTGTGTCTACCACGCAACATTTCTTCCAGTGTCCCTTCGACATCCATGCTTATCCTAGCATGCCACGCAACATGATGTTTTCATTTCGTTGATGTATCTCTCAACATTAGAATATCCATAACATAAACATAGGAATATTACATGCATACAATATCAATTCAAATCCACATGATACTAACCTCATATATTTTTCATGACTACTCTTCCCACTTGATTCCACATAAACCAAGAACCTCTTCATGCCATTCACCTGCATAAGCAATTGTTCCTCCACAAGAACGATTCTTGATGACCTTGTCAGTGAACAGTATGCATACATACACATATATATATACATATAAAAATCAACATAAAACAAACATGATCCTATCATACAATGACATACATACATATAAACATTAGCATAATCATGATCATAATGTAATTACTAGATATGATAAGATCTAAGTTATGAGAACTTCCTTATTTGTGCACAAAATGCATAACATTGAGAGCCACGGTTCCCAACTTAGCCAAGGCATCTGACACCTTAGATCTATTTACTTTACCTTTTCTGGTTACCTTTCTCATGTATGTATTGCCACCATCCATTTACCACAATGGACCCAACTAGTCCAACTAACTGTCATAGTCTTACCTTCCACTGTGCTTACTCATGCACTGAGGTTCATTCGTGTCTTACATTACCTATTGGGTACCACACATCTCTCCCAAGGTCCATTAAATTTCCTCCTTCCCAACCAATTCCCAAGACACTCAAAACATAAAAGGAAAGAACATAAACAAACAAGAAGAAGACCATGGAAAATCAATAACAAGATGACACCACAAACAAGGTGGGATGGCCATGCACAAGACACAAATAAAACTGCAATCAAGCACAAAAATTCACCAAAAGGCCCAAAAGCCAATACTAACAATAGACACCATGACTCAATCCCCATGGTTCCCAGTGCTTCCAAGGGAAAGTTCAACCTGAGCCTTCTTCAAGATTCCATGGCAGTTTCTTTTCAATGAGATCCCTTGCATCATACTGACATCAACACATAATTTTCAGTGCTTAAATAAACATAAAATACACTGGTTACCTTACCTTGCTGTGTCAAGCACATTTCTTGCAATTCAACACATTTTAGCTATCTCTCAAGGGACTCCAGTCCCCTTGATTGATCCACCTGTAACTAGAGACTAGCTAATATACCTGTCAAATACAAGTTCATGAATCTAGCACATATCCACATAATGTCAGACAAGATTAAGGTTAAGAATACTTATTTTATGTAAAAACACTCATTCATTTAAAATTAAGGTTTCCAAACATATCCAAAATAATTCATGCCCAATTCCTTTCTTTGACCTTTTCCTTGTTGTAATTGAGTGTTACTATGCACTGTCACATCACCCAATTGTTAGTTATATAAACACATAAACTATTACCTTGTCCTGTTAATACCAAGCATGTTTCCTGCACTGTTTACACATGTCAAAGACATGTTCCAACTATCAAGACAATCATATGTATCAATTTTAAATCAACCTTTACCAAATCTAACAATAATGTCGTAATACATAGTCAACTCATAGTCATTAGACAAATTCTACAACTATCACCTACTACACTCAAGTACATATCAACTATCTCAACACATATGTGTTAGTATAATCATCTTAAAACAATATCATTCAAACACATACTCATATTATGCAATTCATCAAACATTCAACCAACTTGTAAACATACCATATTAAATTAATTAGTTAGGTGACATAATAGACACCAAATACTCAAACACCCAATAGATGACATAATCTAACATTCAAGCACAAAGTAGATGACATAAGAAAGATCATACCTTAATATATCTCAGGGGAGGCTATCTTGTTTGCACTATCAATCCATATTAGCACGATATAACTTCACAACATATCAACTCAACCATAAATAAGGTCACGATATCCATAATATTTACTAGCTAACATGTCCAGATCATAAGGTCATAAGCATTTATCATTCATACATAATAATCACATCTGCACAGTCAATATAGATTAGTATGACATAATATCACAACATATTAACTCATACCTGAATGTCATAACCCTAACCATTAGAATCAACCAATCCAACTTAGTATGATACATATAACATCAATATCTTAATGTAATAACCCTAATCATAAAGTTACTAGCATATAACAACAATAAATATATATCATGCTCATCAACAACATATGACCTAATCATCAAGCTAACTATCATATAACAACAACAAGTTATATATCATGTTCATCAACAACATATAATCTAGTCATCAAGCTAACTATCATATAAAAACAAAAAGTTAACCTATAACATACTCATCAACAACATATAACATAATCATCAAGTTATTTAACATAAAACAAAAATAGTAATGCATGCAACCATAAGTTACTATCATTCATGACTATCTGACACATGTGCATATGACTACACTAATCAACTAGAACCTATCATGTATGAAACCATAACATCAATAGAATTAAGGCATACACATAACCATAATGCACATAACAATCCTTAACCTACATACATGTATGCCCAGCATAAAAACCTATGTGACGACATGCTCTTGCCTCGGGGTCTAATGCTGCAACTTCACTTTGATGATCTGCATATCCCGCTCTATCTCAACCACCACATTAGTATCATAACAACCAGTAGAATCATGATGGCCTAATGCATGTCTAACCTACCATACATGCATAGCCATAATCATGACAATGCATTCATAACAACATATAGACACTGACATGCATAACAAAAGCATATACAACCATACACTCATGACGATGCATTCCACAACAACACCATCAACCTTTACATGGTGACATCACTACAACCATGATTAAAACCATGCAAATGAAACAAGAACATGGACTACAAGAATAAGGAACGCATATGCAACTGACATGAATGCATGAAAAACACACCACCCATCCAGTCTGATGGGTGAACCATGCTCTGATACCACTCTGTGACACCCTCCTCCCACATCTACCCAAGTAACTGGCCAATCGGGGTAAACATGCAATGAGAGTCTAGTATGATCATATTCAACCTACTATGTGACCTTAAGGAAATGGAATCGATGGAAACATAACATACAGACCTTCAACATTAGTTACATGACCACTAAGAACCATCCCAACACTTCTGGTAGCTTGCCCCTGGGTCCCACTGAATTTTTTAATCACTTAACCTCTGAACGTTCTCATGCTATAGGCCTACCAGCGTCTAGGAGGCTATGGACACTCTCATGCTATAGGCATGCCAACATACAGGGACTATTTTGTCCAGTTCTATGCTAGTATCCCCAAGATTTAAGCCACTTTTTCAAGCCTAGAGCCCAAGTCACTACCAAGAATTGCATGACCTCTCCAGAATAGTAAAATAACAGGGAAACAATAATGTTAAAGAAAATACTTGAACAAACCTTTAACCAGACTCCTACTAGCCATGACAGGTATTTCCTCAAACATATCACAAACATGTAATCTAAAGGTGTAAGCAACAGAATTAAGCATAGGGATCTCATACCTATCTGAGAATAGCTAAGAACCATTGTTCCCCCATATCATTTGTTGCATTATCATCTATTAGGTACTAGATACATTGTCCATTCATTTACAAGTAGAAACATGATGAGAGCCATACATAGTTGTCGGGTGTAGTTTATGTTTGACTAATGGACCAACATTTAATTGTCAATTCTGGAGTTCGTGAAATTTGAGGCACAACACTAGAAATGCCAAAGAGAGCCCCTAGAAAACTACAAATCAAATTCTAGTCGAACTCACACATCAATCCCATCAAATTAAATTGAATCCTACACTTTAAAGGAAACTTGAGAAAGCATAAACACCAATCCTGCAATCCATAAACAATTCTAAGCAAGTCATAATGACAGAAAAGAAAACCTTAATTATTGAACGATTGAAAACAAGCCTAACCTTTTGATAATTTAAAGAGAAAACCATTCTATTAAACCATTTTAAAAACCAATGCATAAACTCCCAACTCAATTTCCAAAAGAAAAGCACACTAATCAATTTGGGTATTGGCTACTTTACTCATCAATTTGTCAAGAAAAATAAGATTACAACTTTGTTCCTGTACTTTGTTCCTGTACCATGCAAAACGAAACAGTTCCTGTACTCTGTTCCTATACCGAGAAAAATAGAACAATTCCTATATTATGTTCTTGTACCAGGAAAAACATAAACTTTCTTGTACTATGTTATTGTATCAGGAAAAACAAAACAATTCATGTACTATGTTCCTGTACTAGGACGATTTTGTTCCTGCACTAGAAAATCTTTCACCCCTTAATCAATAAACCAAAATGTTGTGTAATAAAGCACAAAATCATGAAATGCGAAAACGAAAACTTTGATTCAATAAAGATGAAATCCCAAACCATCACATGCTCTATAAAATGTAAATTACAACTATGAACTGTGAAAGCCAATGGGAAATTTATCAATATTAATGCAAATAACAAACTCTTGTGTTTTAAATAAAGAATCACCATATAAAAATATATATTCTACTTCATTCCTCCTGGAATATTCAACATTGTGTCAAGGTAAGTTCTCGTGTTTGCAAACATATTCGATTCCAAATAAAAATATTTATATTTTTAGTCTCATACTTGAACAATGATAATGATCAATTCGAATGATAAACAGAGCAAGGAATGTGATTTAGATATAATAAGTTACATGGGAAGACCAGTTCCTTCACACAACTTCATCATATATATATATATATATATATATATATATATATATATATTAATCAGAGTATGTGGATTCACACTGCTTCATACAAAGAAACAATTCTTGTTCATTATTCATTAAGCAAGATTGAAATGAATACTTATGTAAATCCTACTCATTAATGGAAAGATATTTCAAGAGGAAAACTTCTCAAATCGAGGAAATGCATGTTGTTCTTTAAAAAGAAATGCTTCAACAAAAAGGAAACACACTTAACACACACAAACCCTCAGATTTGAGAACACTTCGAAAAGAAAAAGGAAACACAAAAGCATTAGTGTTACAGTTCTATTTGGGCACATCACTCCCGATGATCAGATCAATGTAAACAGGGTCTATCGAACCCTAATTCAGTTGCTACATGCCCTAGACATACCAATTCATTGAGTGCTTTCATCCATAAAATTTTCCTAGTTTGAAATCGTGCTAAAATGACTCCTTGGGACACCAACGCACCCTTGGTCAGGTGCAACTACTCTGCATAGCAGGTAGGCCCATTCAGACCTACGTTGCATAGCATTTAGGCCCACTCAAGCCTGTGCTAGGCGAGGATGAGAAAAATTGGCATAGAATTCTGGGAATATTCCTTAATTCTAGAGCATTCTAGAAGGAACCTAGCTCCTATCCTATCAAGATGAGCTCGACTTAGGATAGACTTGGATCATCTAATCCTCTATCCTCTCATCCCTTTGAACATGGAAACTAATCATCCAATTATGAAAAACCATTCAATGCCATATTAATGACAAAACCACTTGCATTCATCTATAAATTGGCCTCCCATCATAGAGCCAAGGGGGTTGGAGCTGGAATATTATAGAGAAATACTGTCGGTTTAGAGACTTGAAATCATTGTCAAGTAATGTTATGTTGTTGGCTTGACGTTGCTATTGGTGTGATGAGGGCTTGGACTAAGCTGGATGAGTGACACGAGATCGAACCACATTGGGTGTAACTTCTCCTTCTATCAATCAATAAAGTTGTTTGTTCCTTTTCCAATACTTTTGTCTATATCTATGATGAATGTATGTTCAAATGTTGTCAATTCCATTTGTTTACAATAAATAGATCATATGCTTTGATTGTTGTCATCTTTTGTTTATGTTGGCAGGTACCAATTGAGAAAATTCAGTTTGAGTGGGAGCGATCAGAGCAACTCAAAGGAGATCAAAAGAAGCAAAGGATCACAAGTAGGTTCCTTTATCTTATCTGTTTATTGTAGGAAAAGGTTAAACATCTTTACTTCAATTGTTCTAAGTGTAACTACGCACTTAGGGAAGATATACTTATTCGTAGGTATAAATTCTGTATAATAATTAGGGGAATTTTGAAGTCTAAAATGGGCCTCCTAAGAAAAATGCACAACCAAATTAATCTTTATAAGAACCAATAACATTGAAGTTGATAATGTCAACCATGGGGGATGATTCACCATTTTTGGAGTAAAAAAGTAAAAATATTAAAAAATAATAAAATAATAAAACTACTTTTCAACTTGTATTTTGAACTTATCTCCCTATGTTTTTACTCAAATTTTGACTGGGAGTACTCATTGGATGCAAAATTTAATTCCTCATCCAAGGAGTACCCATGTTGCATACTTTCGATGGACCTTGCTACACAAAAAAATGAGAAATACATGAAAAACCGTGATTGCAATAACGTTTTTCATGTATTTCTCATTTTTCGTTTAGCAGGATCCATCGAAAGTATGCAACATGGGTACTCCTTGGACGAGGAATCAAATTTTGCATCCAAAAAGTGTTTCCACTCAAAATTTGAGTAGAACCATAGGGAGATAAGTTGAAAATACGAGTTGAAAAAACAGTTTTTAATTTTTTCCCTCTAAAATTTGATGATGTAATCTAATCTTCTTTTATTATTTCCACTATTATTTTATAATTTCCTTAGGATGCCCATTTTAGACCTCAAAAGTCCCCTAATGAGTTCTATCAATCACACATATTCAACAACAAGAAGCAACCTTCTAACCATGCATTTCCTGTACTTAATACACAATATAATAACAATGGGAGAACAAGTTAGCTTGGCTTGGCCCTAGCCAACCAACTCATTTCCCTTTAAGGAAAACTCTTAGTCTATGAGAGAAAGATTAACATTACAGGAAATAGAAAAAATAGATGCATAAACCTGGCATTGATGCTTGTTATTAATGAAAATCTCAATCCTTGTACATTTAGAGCTCCATAGTCCATTTCCAAATTGATCTGAGGAAGGGGAAGAACCCAACACTTAGCTAAGCCACATGAGAGTACAAATAATGGTTTTTTGTCCTCCCTGCAAATCCATGATTTGGATTTTATATAATTTACAATTACACGATAGGCTTTGAACAAGCCAAACCAAGCACAAACCAAATATGAGGGGATTGTAACAACTTCCCCCATCCAAAGTAGTTCTATTACAACCAATATATAATAAAGGAGACATGAATTTGATATGAAATTTCCAATTTTTTACAAATCTGGGCAAGTTCCTAGAATTATGGAAAAATAGTCTCTTTTTATAAAACTGCCTCAAAGACACTCGTGTAACTTTTACACCATTATGAAACTTGGGAAATGGTTTTGGTTCTAGATAACTTATTATACTGGTAAAAACCTATATGCTCAAATTTCTCAGATTCTCCTCCATATTCACACAAATCGAGCTCAAACTTGGCAGTTTGGAAACTGTGCATATTTTGAGCAGATTTGTTGATTTGCTTCTGGAGACCCACACGTGTGACCTGGGTGCAATCCAACTCATGGGAAGGTCTTAGAACATCATTTTGAACAAAAACCTTTCTCGTATTTTCCCGAAAATGTGTCGATGTAAGAAAGCCCCAAATTGGTGCAGGAATGCTAGTGCAGAAGTGTTGGTGCAGGAACAGAACTGTTGGAAATAATACTGAGAGGGGGGGTGAATTAGTATTATCAAGTCAAATATTCCTTTTTCAAAATCAAATGATATACGCTACTTCAGTTAATTAAACCCGCGTATATACACAACTATGCAGAAGGAAACCTGCGTATACAATGCAAGCTTTTAAATGAATTTGTCTTTCTGATGATGATTATTAATCTGTGTTTGAGAATCCAATAACGAGTAACCAGAAATAGTAAAACAGAGCAGAAATACAATCGCACACATGAACACAAGATATAAGGTGGAAACCCAATGTGGGTGGAAACCACCTGCTGTAATTCGTCTCTATCTTCTCTGTAATTAGAAACTTCTTTTTACAATTGTACTGGTGCAGTCCTTTACCAATATGCAGGCTGCAACCTGCAGAGAGCCACAACCCTCTCTCATTTTCTAGCTTCTCTTGGAAGGGATCTACAACCCCCTTAGCTATTGCACTAGCCAAGATACTAGTACGTAGGTGCTGGCCTACAGAAGGCTACAACCTTCTCTTTCTTTCAGGGACCACGTTTCATGAATTTTCAGACTGGATCCACAAATAGCATCAATCAAACATCAAGAATTTCTGCATCAACCAATCAACTTTTCACCAATCTAAACTGAATCAAAATAAACACTTATCTGACGACTGTACCCAGATCACAGTAACAGTACCCACACACCAAATCTGAACCCAGAACACTGCAGCAATAAACAGAAGTAGCAAGATCACAACTCAAAATATATACGCTACTTTAATAGCCTGAAACCTGCGTGCATACACTTCTGCGTATGGAACAACCTACGTATACGCTGTTTTACTTCACTGAGCCAGCGTGTATACATGCCTTCGCTTCACTGAACTTGCGTACAGATCTATAAAGGATAATTCGCTCTTTCAGATATTCAAACACTAATTAACCTAGATTATTAGTTTTATAGATCAAGCAAGCGCCACATATAACAGATCAAAATCATACAAAGATATTATCATTCAAGCTTAAGGATTATGATCCATCAATAGAACTTATCCATCTCTTTGCGCTAAGGTTCCTCCTTCATTCAGATCTAGATCTGCACCATAACCCAATTACCAGTATTCCAGATCTAGCACTTTATTAGATATTCAATAACAATTCAGATGATTCCTTGCCACATGATCTCCTTCCTCTTTTATAGTTTTAGGCCTTCCACAATACCATGGTCCAAAACCATAATAAACCAATACTACGGACCCAATACTTGGGATCAACACGTCTGACGAGGTACCATGGTCCAAAACCATAGGTTCAAATACCAAGGACTAACTACCACGGACCAAAGGTAAGTTCTCCAACATATACGCGCTTTTCATTGTATGAAAGTGCGTGTATACGCACACGCGCCTTTGAAATGTCTAACCCACGTGTATACATGTCTTCGTCTAGATGAACCTGCGTATATGTCTTTTCCTTCATTCTGAAAGCCTGAACTGAGATTTGTTACCAAAGAGAGTTGCCATCAAGGACAACACCTATGCCATAGCTCCAAACTTGTGCCATAATGCCAACAATCTCCCCCTATGGACTTGATGGCAACCCAACATCCTCAAAGTCATTCTCCCCCTTTGTCATCAAGGGCAAAGGGTTGTGCTCTCCCTGAGTACATGCTGAAATTTCTGCCTTGTTGTGCTGACCGTGCTCCCCCTGACTGTATGCAAGATCTGCAAAAGATGTTCTTCAAGAAGAACCATGACTTATACATCATAAAATACCTTCCTATCACCAAAAGACTCAATACATACATCCATCACCCAACTAAGTGGGGATCATCCACTCAACCAAGTGGGGATACATCAGAAATTTACATATGACAACCAAGTTCATTACATGTTCACCCCAGGCATAGTGGGGAAACCAAAATAGGTCGTTACATGACCTTGATACCATAAAGGAGATACCACAAACAAGATATATGGAATAGAGAGGAAATATCTAGAACAAGACTTATGAAAGTCACCAATAATTGATAGCAGTAGCGTCTGTCAATCACCATTCAGATCAACAACCAAGATTTCCTTCTGTCCTCCCTCTGCCTCTGTTCCACCTGAAACCACACAAAAGCTGTGAACTAGAACCAAAATCTTCTAACATAGTGCCAACAATGCATTATTAGAAGATTATCTGTTCCCCCTGAACCTGTGTCGGATGGTCTCTGTCAGACCCATATCAGAATATCTTCAACCACAGCCTGTCCCTACTGATATCCATCAAACCTCCATATACGCGACTGTCTCTGCACAAACCGGCGTATGTACGCAGATCCTCCTTAAGCAACTCGCGTACACCCATTTTTCTCTGAAACAGACAAGATTTAACAGCAAGATGATGCATCAACTACTCCCAGCTTCTGTCTGAGGTATTCAAATGTCTCCCTGGGCAGTGGTTTGGTGAGAATATCAGCAACTTGTTCCTTAGAAGGAACATACTCCAATTTGACCTTTTGTTCCAACACTTGTTCCCGGAGAAAGTGATACTTGATCGGTATGTGCTTGGTCTTTGAATGCATGACTGGGTTCTTTGAAATGTTGATTGCACTTGTATTATCACATAAGATGGAGATAGGTGGTGTACAAGTGATTTGAAAATCCTACAAGGTTTGCATCATCCAAAGAAGTTGAGTGAAACAAGATGCAACAGCCACATATTCCGCTTCAGCTGTAGATAAAGCAATCGAACTCTGTTTCTTGCTGAACCAAGATACTAATCTGGAACCCATAAAGAATCCACCACCACTTGTGCTCTTCCTGTCATCCACGCTTCCAGCCCAATCTACATTTGTATACGCATGAAGAGTGAGATCTGTATCTCTAGGATACCATAAGCCATAATTTTGAGTTCCTTAAAGATACTTGAAAATTCTCTTCACTGCCTAAAGATGAGTTTCCTTTGGATTTGCCTGAAATCTTCCAACTATTCCCACTGCATGCATGATGTCTGGTCGGGTACCTGTCAAATAAAGTAGACTTCCAATCATAGATCTGTATGTTGGTTGATGCACTGCTGTTGATTCATCATTTGCACTGAGGCTGCATCCTGTAACCATGGGGGTACATACTGGTTTCGAATCTTCCATGCCATACTTCTTCAGAATCTGCTTGAGGTACTTGGTTTGAGACAATAAGATACCGCCTTCATTTTGTTGGATTTGCAATCCAAGAAAGTATGTCAGTTCTCCAAGCAAGGACATTTCGAATTCTTTTTGCATCACCAAGGCAAAACTTTGACTCATAGCTTCTTCATTGCTTCCAAAGATAATATCATCTACATACACAACAAGTATTAGCAATTTGTTATTTTCAATTTTTATATAGAGATTGCTATCTGCTGATCCCTTTGAAAAACCTTGTTGATGAAGATATTTGTCCAACCAGTAGTACCAAGCCCTTGGAGCCTGTTTAAGACCATAGAGATCTTTTTTTAGTCTGCATACAAGATTTGGATCATTCCCAAGAATGAAACCATCTGGTTGCTCAATGTACACTTCTTCTTCTAAGTATCCATTCAGAAAGGCTGATTTCACGTCCATTTGAAATACTTTGAACTTCTGAAAGCTTGAGAGAGAAAGGAACATTCAGATGGCCTCAAGTCTAGCAACGGGAGCAAAATTTTCTTCAAAGTCTATTCCTTCTTGTTGAGCATACCCTTTACATACAAGTCTGGCCTTGTTTCTGATTACTTCTCCATTTTCATTCAACTTATTTTTAAAGATCCATTTTGTCCCTATGACATTCTTATCTTTTGGTCTAGGAACCAACTCCCAAGTGTTGTTCTTTTCGATCTGCTCAAGTTCTTCATCCATTGCTTTGACCCAGCATTCATCTTTGCATGCCTCTTTTACATTTTGTGGCTTAGTGGAGGAGAGAAATGCCAAATAGCTTGAGGCTTCTGCAATTTTTCTTCTTGTTTGTACACCTGCCTCTTTCTGTCCCAAAATATGAGATTCTAGATGATTCTTCTGAACGTACCTGGATGGAGTCTTTTCTTCTATCCTTATCTATTCCTCTGATGCCTCTTGAGGTTCTTCTTCATCATCAGTCTGATTTGGAGAGTAGTCTTCATCCTCTTCGATATTTTCATAATTTACTTGCCTAGGAATGTATCCTTTTTCATCAATCACTACATCAATGCTGTCAACAATTCTTCCAAGTCTTTTATTGTAACACTTATATGCCTTGCTGTGGGGGGAATAACCAAGGAGAATGCCATCATCTGCTCTGAGTTCAAGTTTTCCAAGTTGTTCATCATTGTTCTTAATATAGCATTTGCTTCCAAAATTTTTGAAATGCTTTACGAAGGAGTCTCACCATACCAGAGCTCATGAGGAGTTTGAGTGTTGTTCACTCAGACATTTGTTTTGTTGAGAATAACAACTGCAGCAAATGCAGCTTCACCCTAGAAGGTTGTGGGAGTTCCAGACTCATCAAGCATAGCACGACCCATTTGTTGGACCGTTCTGTTCATCCTTTCCACCACTCCATTTTGTTGAGGAGTCCTAGCTGTAAAGAATTCCCTTCTTATTCCATGTTCTTCACAAAAATCGAAAAATTCGTTTGAGGTAAACTCCCCACCTCTGTCGGATCTGAGGCACTTAATTTTGTGATCTGATTCATTTTCGGCCAAGGCTTTGAAGGATTTGAATTTTTTGAATGCGTCGTCTTTGTGCTTCATAAGTCCTAACCAAACCATCCTGGAGAAGTCATCAATGAATAATATAAAGTATTCTTCTCCTCGAGATGACCTTGTCCTAAATGGACCACATACATCTGTATGGACTAGTTCAAGAGGCCTACTAGCTGATCCTTCCTTCTCAGGGAAGTTAGTTCTGGTTTGCTTACCAAACTGACATGATTTTCATATGGTGTTGTCTGGAATTTTGATATTTGGAAGACCACGAACTGCCTGGTATTTGCATGCTTTCCTTATTTTTGAAAAGCTTAGATGCCCCAACCTCCGGTGCCATAACCAGTGTTCATCATCCTTGCTCAAATAGCATTGTTGTTGTCCTTCTTCAAATATGTATATATTATTTGGAGTTCTTTTGCCTTTGATCACTGTTTTTCCTGTATCAAGATCACGAACACTACATCCATTTGATCGAAATATTACCTCGGTTCCTTGATCGCACATCTGACTAACACTCAATAGATTATGCTTCAAGCCATCAACATACAAAACATTTCCAGCTTTGACCTTTTCTTTCAACTGAGCAGTGCCTTTTCCTTTTATGGCTGCAGGAGTATCATTTCCAAAAGAAACTTTCTTTCCCTTTTCTAAAGTAGTATATGATTCAAGTTTTTCTTTATCACCTGTCATATGCTTCGAACATCCACTGTCAATGTACCATAAATTTTCCTGTCCTTTTGCATAAAAGCTATCCCACATCTTTCTGGTTGCGGTTCCTTTATCTCCATGTTCTGGCACTTGAGGTTTGTTCCTTCTGAGTTGTCTTCCAAAACCTGCTCCTGCATTCAGAATCTTCATGACCGAAGTTATTACAAATAGAACATTCAATTTCATTTTCAAGGGCGGAAAAGTTGTTATAAGTCCTTTCTGTGATTCCAGTCATACTTCTTTGTTTTTGAGCTTCTCTAGTCATGATTGTCTTATAGGCAACACATTGAGCTGCTTTGTGACCAAAGTTATGGCAAGAGAAACATTGGCCATTGAAGAAACTTCTGCGATTATCAAATCTACCAGCCAAATGATTGTAGTTTCGATTGTCATCCATTCTTGAAGCAAATTGAGAAGTTTTTACCTGTGGCTGGTTGTAGCTTTTGTTCACCCTTAAGATGGATTGCCCTTGATTTACCTGGTGGTCTTTGTTTATTCTTGATGTCATTCGTCCCTGTTTTACCTGGTGATCTCCATTGGGCTTTTTCTCATTCCTCCTTGTTGCATCAAGATAACTCTTTGAGGTGGATGCTTGAGATGCTTCTCCATTATACCCCAGACCTGTCTTGATTAGTGGAGAACGTTGTACATTGATAATCTCATCCAGAGTTTCAGATCCTTTAACAAATTTAAGATTAAGAGCCCTTGTTTTCTCAATTTCTTTTCTAAGGCCAACAATTTCACATTCTAACTTCTCAAGAAATTTTTCTTTTTCATCAAGTTGGAATTGTAGAGTATCAATGATCATATTCTTTTCTTCTAAACATGTTTTGAGTCTAGAAATCTCTTCATAAAAACCATATACATCTATAGCATCCATGTAATCATCATCTTCGAAAGCCATTAAAAGTTTATAATCATTACCTCGTTCATCTTCGTCACTATTTGATAGACCATCACTATCTTCATGAGTGTAGTAACTTTTCTTAGTTACATTCTATTTCTTGCTCCATCTAACAGGTTCCTTTCCTTTGTCAAACTTATCCTTATGAGGACATTTGGCAGCATAGTGACCAACTCTTCCACAAGCAAAGCATTTGAAAGGTAACTTACCTCGGAACCGTCTAGTACCCCGTTGAAGATTTCTGACAAAATTTGATTCTTCTTCTTCTTCTGACACGTGTCCTGACTCATAGTACTCTCCTTTGCCTGAAGCCTTGAAGGCAGCTTATCTCTTGTCTGATGGACCTCCTTTCCTCATTTCATAAGCAGTTAGAATTCTGTGCAGCTGTGACATTTTAAGGTTTTGTAGATTCTCTTTTTCTTCTATTGCAGAAACTTTAGATTCAAACCTAGGGGACAAAGATCTTAGAACTTTTTCAATCACAACAGCCTCTTTTATTTCTTCACCCAATTTTTTCATACAATTAACAATATCATCTACACGAAGAAAATAGTTAGCCACACTTTCATCATTATACATCCTGAGATTTTCATACTAAATCCTAAGGGTTTGAAGTTTTGCTCGTTTTACCTGATCATCTCCTTCATAGCTCAGAACAATCTTGTCCCATATCTCTTTTGTGGATTTAAACTGCATTACCTTGACAAATTCTGATTGAGATAGGCATCCTAATAGAGTATTGACTGCCTTTGCATTTGTTTCATATTTCTTCTTCTTAGCCGGATCTGTAGGAGTTGCTGATGGAAAAGTATACCCTGTATCTATGATATCCCAGACTTCTGTACCAAGAGATTGAAGATAGGCAGTAACTCTTACCTTCTAATAAACAAAGTTTGTCCCATCAAAAATCGGTGACCTGATTGATTCTTCCCTCTCGTAGTTGCTCATGATGAAAGATCTTCCTTCAAGCGATCAAGCTTCTTCTGAAGGACCTGCTCTGATTCCAATTGTTGGAAATAATATTGAGAGTGGGGGTGAATCAGTATTATCAAGTCAAATATTCCTTTTTCAAAATCAAATGATATATGCTACTTCAGTTAATTAAACCCGTGTATATACGCAACTATGCAGAAGGAAACCCGCGTATATACGCAACTATGCAGAAGGAAACCCGCGTATACAATGCAAACTTTTAAATGACTTTATCTTTCTGATGATGATTATTAATATGTGTTTGAGAATCCAATAACCAGTAACCAGAAATAGTAAAATAGAGTGGAAAGACAATCGCACACAAGAACACAAGATATAAGGTGGAAACCCAATGTGGGTGAAAACCACCTGCTGCAATTCGTCTCTATATTCTCTTTAATTAGAAACTTATTTTTACAATTGTACTGGTGCAGTCCTTTACTAGTACGCAGGCTGCAACCTGCAGAGAGCTACAACTCTCTCTCGTTTTCCAACTTCTCCTGGAAGGGAGCTACAACCCCCTTAGCTCTTGCACTAGCCAAGATACTAGTACGTAGGTGCTGGCCTACAGAAGGCTACAACCTTCTCTTTCTTTCAGGGACCATATTTCATGAATTTTCAGATTGGATCCACGAATAGCATCAATCAAACATCAAGAATTTTTGCATCAGCCAATCACCTTTTCACCAATCTAAACTGAATCAAAATAAACACTTCCCTGACGAATGTACCCAGATCATAGTAACAGTACCCACACACCAAATCTGAACCCAGAACACTGCAGCAATAAACAAAAGCAGCAAGATCACAACTCAAAATATATATGCTACTTTAATAGCCTAAAACCTGCGTGCATACACTTCTGCATATGGAACAACCTGCGTATACACTGCTTTACTTCATTGAGCCAGCGTGTATACGCACCTTCGCTTCACTGAACCTGCATACAGATCTATAAAGGATAATTCACTCTTTCAGATATTCAAACAGTAATTAACCCAGATTATCAGTTTTATAGATCAAGCAAGCGCCACATATAACAGATCAAAATCATACAAAGATACTATCATTCAAGCTTAAGGATTATGATCCATCAATAGAACTTATCCATCTCTTTGCGCTAAGGTTCCTCCTTCATTCAACTCCAGATCTGTACCATAACCCAATTACTAGTATTCCAGATCTAGCACTTTATCAAATATTCAATAACAATTCAGATGATTCCTTGCCACATGATCTCCTTCCTCTTTTATAGTTTTAGGCCTTCCACAATACCACGTCCATAACCATAATAAACCAATACCACGGACCCAATACTTGGGATCAACACTTCTGACGAGGTACCATGGTCCAAAACCATAGGTTCAAATACCAAGGACTAACTACCACGGACCAAAGGTAAGTTCTCCAACATATACGCGCTTTTCCTTGCATGAAAGTGCGTGTATATGCAGACACACCTTTGAAACGTCTAACCCGTGTGTATACGCGTCTTCATCTAGATGAACCTACATATATGTCTTTTCCTTCATTCTGAAAGCCTGAACTGAGATCTGTTACCAAAGAGAGTTGCCATCAAGGACAACACCTGTGCCATAGCTCCAAACCTGTGCCATAATTCCAACTTTATTTTTGATGCATTTGTATCATTGATCGTGATTCCATATGCCTTCCTTAAACAACACAAGCACCATCATCAATAAACATTTTGATGCAAATCTTATTGAAATAAAGGAGATAGGTTAAATAATGAACACTTATGTGATCATGCTCCAAGTTTAAGCTACTATCCCAACAATTGTGCAAAATGATAGTAATAACAATGAAAACCATGAGTAAGAATAGGGTGAGAATGCGAATTAAACATGACAATTCTAGGGCCTAACAATAGCCATTGTCATAAAACACATATATAACCCACATAATAGCTGCAGAAATACCAATGAAATCATAGCCATATGATCCACATATATATCAATATAAGACTCATAGAAATACAAGGAGAAATAACCTTTCATTAATCATGCAAAATCCAAACCCAGGATGGGACTACCACATTCCGCTCGACCATAGAATGGCTAAGCAAAATCTCTCTTCAACCATTCACCCTTGTGCCATATTCCAAGCATGAATGTGGGGCTCAAACCAAAAGAACAAAATAGGGCTTTACCGTAATCCATACCAAATCACTAATCCAACACAATGAACATGTAATAATAGGCTTTACCGTGATATCCACCTGATCACTAGGCCAAACAAGCATGGATGCCACTGGATTTCTCCACCTACATAGTGAGGATTTTTCTTGTCTCTAGTCTCTCAAGCTTTACCGCAATCCAAGCTCGGATGACTAGGCCTTAAACCGAGACCCACTCTCTAAGCTTTACCACATATCCCAAACCCAGGATTACTCCTAATGGAGAGCAAACCACCTCTTGGATTTACCGTATATCCTTCCATTCACCAACAAGGATTCCTAGGTCCACAGAGGCAACACAATCTTGGCTTTAACGCAACCCACAGTTTGGCTTAGGGACCACTAGGCTAGTGGATTTACCGTGATCCTCAATTTTTTTTTATCAAACAGGCTACTATTTTCTTCATTTTCCATTAATTTCCTTCATTTTCCTCCTCACATGCAACCTATGACCTTTCACCTCCTTTTTCTCCTAATTTCCATTATTTTCATAAATAAATGTGCCAAAAATGCCATTTTGCCTTTCCAAAGCCTTTGCCCTTTCCTTTGCCAATTTCCTTAGCCATAATAAACCAAATGAACACCCACTAGGATGTTTTGCCAAACATTCATATTGGAATAAGTGTCCCATCATAGTGTCCTTATATATATTTTTACACGGATTTTTAACCAGGGTTGTTACAGGTATTTTGTCGCAGCTAGAAATATGCTTTGAGATGGTAAGAAAATATAGCCTTATCACCATAGGCTCTTGAACAACTAGAGAAGTAGAATACAAAGCTCCAACATACACTATTGTTATAGAAGGGATGAGACATGAAACAATATTTGCTTTGGCTCCTGTAAGTAGGCAAGAAAGCCATAATGCAAAACCTTCTCCCTCCTCCTCAACCAATTTTCCAAAATGCACAAGAAAAATAAGATGTTGGAATGGTGGCTCCAATTAACATGAAAAAAGTAGCTATAATGAATTGGTACCATTTTAGCAAGTCATGACAAATGATTGTCGAAAACTCTAACCAATGATTTGTGATATAGATTCCAATGTTGAGAAGCAAAATCCAAAATATCACACTGACAATCCTTTTCTTCTTCGAGAAGGCATCAATTTATCAAGTTCCAACAAAGAAGACACTGATTTATTAAGTTCCAGTTCAGGTTTGATGTCTAAATTTCTTCGGTGGGGATTAGAGTCGACTCGTGTTCAAAGTCGAGGAATTTTGTTCGAATACCCAAAAAGCTCACCACGATATCTTGGGTGTAAGCCAACCTCTGATGGTATAATTACCATATTACCGACCACTCCATAGGCATGGAATAGTTATATAATTTTTCACCAATATGGTGTGATGACTTGATGCATGCAAAATGTTAAGTGGGGAATGCATTATTATCACTTCTTCAACTACTCTATGATGGTGACCTTGACATTGGGGTTCTTGTTTAGTTTGTAGGTGCATGAGATCCTAGCAAAGCTTGCACTAATGATCTCCATGTCAGTATTGACATGAATGATCATGTCTATCACATAACACTAGGTGACATGCTGAGAAAATATGGATTCCCTAATGGGATCAAAATGTAGTTCATATTTCTAATCCATGTACGGTAAGAAGAAACCATAGGTGTTTCTCGCACCGCTGTCGTCGAGGGTCATGAAGAGGCTAGGAAGGAGGTACCATGGACAGATGAGCATGATGATGATAAGGAACCATACTTGGAGGACATTAATTTGTGGTCCTTAAAGATCAAACCCAAAACCGAGCTGAGGCTAGAGGCAAGGGTTTTTGTTACAAATGTCATTCCTATTCTTCTCTTCTTTGGTGGTTTCTTATATTCATGTGGATGAAGTGGCTCAAAATTCATAAATAGATTGCTAGTAAGATCTGTTGGGTTGCTCTACCCTATTAATTTTAATTAGAAATTTGCGGCTCAATTTTGGGCCTTCATCCACACTTGAACTGTCACATCTTTGTTACACATAAAGGAATTGTCATAATCCCCCATTGTTGTGTGAAAAAACTACAAAAAAATACCCTTCGTCCTTTTGGTTTGTCCAAAATGGCTCTTATTTTGTCTAGAGTCACAGTAAACTAGTTTTTTTTTTATGAGGAAAAAACAAATAGTATTTTTCAACAAGGAAATGGAGTTACACTTATACAATCATAATGGATTTGTCAAAAATGCACCACTGATAAGATCTTTGCTAAAAATTCTTTTGATCTTGGTTGGGGAGGTTTTTAATCGAGTGCAAGAGGGTTTGGTTGAGTTCTTAACGAAATAGAGTGTTTAAATGCATTCATTGTAAGTTTCAGATCTAGAATTAAATAAGTCTCAATGGGACTTCAAGTCATTCTGATGGAAGACTTGCGCTCTTAGCTAGTGGAGAAAACTTGGTAGGTCACCATGAAAGCCCCCAATGTGGTATGTAGGGGAAATATAGAAAAAGTGTTCCCAAACTAAGAAGAACTGAGAAATTCCATGGGAGACCCTTAAAAAACTAATTTCCATGGAGTCATAACTTGCTTTTCTACCATTGATCCAAATTTTTTGGGACCAATATCTAAGAAATTGAAAGATCGAGAGAAAAGAAGAAAACACAAAAAATTATTTATTAGAGTAATGATAAATAACTATAGTTACATTGTGGTGGAAAAATATGTCCTTTAACAAAGTGAGGCCCTTATTTATTGTTGAAATAAGGAATTTCTGGGGGGGTGGGGTGTGAATCAGTAATTAAGAAACTCTTTTTATTTTTCTTATTATGCTTACAATCCCTTCTTATATTATCTAACTTGTGAGAGCATTCATTCATAAAACAGTGAACCAATAATATTTCAGACACACATATTCAAACAACAATCACATGAGAAGCACACATTTCACACAATGTTTTTCATGTGGAAACCCAGAGGGAAAAAACCACCAATTTGTTGTTTGTTTATGATGTATATTAATCACCCACTTAATTACATATGTTTGTTTGTGATCACCCACTCATATGAGGCACCAATCCCCTTTGGTTAGCAAGCACCAACTTTCTAAGAGGCACCAACCTCTTCAGTATGCAGGCACCAACCTACCCTTGCCACTGTTCTGCTAATTCATACAATTTTCAAACTGAAAATAGACGTATACAATCATACAAGTAAAATACCAATAAATGGTTGTCTGCAGATTCAACTTTTACACTCTGCCTTATGTGCTCACTTGCAATAGATCTCCTCTTGTTGCGCACAACAACACTTCCTCTGCACTCTGCCTTCACTAACTACTCTTCAAAACTACACAAGAAATTATCCACATAGCCCTCTTGCTTCTATTTCTACTATATTAGATAGATTCCTCTTAGGTGCTTCAACTTTTCTTTCATGATGCTCTTCACTCACAACACAAAACTCTCACACATTTTCTCAACTCCCCCATCTTCTCTGTTTCCAGTGATGGTTTTTGTTCCACTACGACACTCTATGCAAGGAAACCTTTCCTTTATGTCCTTTAGCTTCCCAAATGTACTTAGGAATGGCTCCCCTTCCATCTCTTGTGTCTTTTAGTGGTTTCTTGCCATAGTATTCAAAACAAAGATGGACCTTGCAGCTCTCCATAGTTTGACTGTGTATATCTCCTATTATGAGAAATTAATTCTCAGGTGACCTACACATTCCTCCAAGAGCCCCATGCTTATTTATCATTCCACAGATCTTGACAGATAATAGATGTCACTTCTCTATTCTCATTTAACACAACCATTTGTGCACGTAAAGCAATAGATCGATTATTTCATTCTCTCAAATTTATCTCTCCCAAAAATGTTGTCCTCGATTTCTTGTTACAGAGTCTTCTGTAGGATTAGCCCCTTTCAACTACCATCTCCTCTATTCTTGCATTCAATTTCGCAGTTGCTGACCCATACATTCTTTAATTCTTTGTACTTCCTTTTTGAAGAAACTCGATATCGCAATTGCATAATGGTGCAGTGTTTTGATATACTCAACAGCTTGGGGCTTAGCTCCTTGAGCATTTTCTATCTCATATGAACGGGCTCATGACCATCAACTTAATGCCATATCAGATCCCCCTTTGTATCATAACTTCTGTGAAGTTCCGATTGTGTCTTAGCTCCTTCTGCTTAGCCCTTACTACACATCATAGGGCCACTGCTTGTGACTGTGAGTGTGGCACATAGGTTCCAAGCATTCAGACTCTTGTCGGGGGAAAATCTTCCTTTGCTACTGCTCTACGCCGTTTTCTCTATGGATTTACATGACCAAGAGCCTACCTAATATTGGAATCCCACTCAATTAGAACTTTTCCAAACTCCAACTATTCTAGAGTTCTGACATCTTCAACCTCTGATATGCCGACCATTGATATGATGTCATCACTCCATGTGGCGACTCCTTAGATGGACACATGTCACTTGATTCTGGCCCATTAGACTACCTAATAAGGTTAAATATGTCTGCCATGTGTCTTGCCATATTGCCACATCATGTTGACGTCATACACCACTATAGCTTGTCAGAGCCAATCATATGTTGCAATGTGTCCTACTAGAGGAGAGAGAAGAGGGCCCTTCAACCTTTGGTTTTGCATCAAAATCCTTTGTTAATCCTCTTTTGGAATTCCTCGACGCTTATAAAGGCTTATCACCACTTATCGAATATCACAACTTTTAAAGGTTCCTCACTTTAAGAAGTTCCAATATTTTGATCCCTGATATGTCAATGTTCCGATGTGATACGGCTCCAACATCCAATGTGCCACTTGCGCCAATCAACTAATGATCCAATATCCTGATCTCCAATATGTTGATACTTTGATGTGCTGGACTTCCGATATGCTTAAGCACCGACATCTTTTTCTTCGATATTCCTAAGCACCAATTATGCTGACCTTAGATATTTTGATGCATTGATATCCCGAGCTTTCGATATGTGGATATTTCTTCCTTCCTAAGGATTCACAACCCTGAACTTTAGTAGACCATATATTTTGATCCAGAAGTTCATTTTTGGACTTTCGCATATCATTGGAAAGC
The DNA here is from genome assembly GCA_031772625.1 of Pinus tabuliformis. NCBI lineage: Eukaryota > Viridiplantae > Streptophyta > Pinopsida > Pinales > Pinaceae > Pinus > Pinus tabuliformis. Next base: position 808,418,386 of record CM062812.1, read on the forward strand.
TTGTTCAGATCACTTTCCAATGGAGAGGGTCTGATGTAGGCTTTGAGTCCTTCTGCTACTTGGAAGATGACTGGAAACGTCTCTTCCAATTGACTCTTTGGACAGATGAAATCACACCCACCATGATGATCCTCTACATGAAGCCTATAGCTACCATAAGAATCCTTCTGAGCTAGGCATTTGCAGCAGCGCACATTCTTGCTAGTCTAGTTGACATCAATGCCAACATTCATGCACAATACGAGCACAACCACCATCAATTGTCCAACATTTATAGCATCCTTGAATTAAAATACCATGGGTGGACACTGTGGGTCACAATACCACTCTCGATTTGGATCAGGGCCCATTCGTTATAATCATTGGGGATAATGGCCCTTAATTTCTAGAAAATTTCATGAGATTTTCCTTGAAAGGCAAGGATTGAACTTGGCGGAATGGAAGGGAAACTCTCCAAAGTGATAAGATCTAAAAACCTATCAAAATTACTCAAAAAAGGGACACATTGGTGTAATTGCATAGTTATGTTCACTGTCTGACAAATATATAAACCCTCTACTCCAATGGATCTCAAAAAAGTTATCAATAATCATTCCAAGATATTTGGAGAGATGTATAATGTTATTCCACTTGCTTGAGGCTATTCATTTATAACTAGGAAGGGTACCACCAAAAATTAGATCTTACAAGTACTCATATGTACAAAAGAGTGAGATTGAGCATATAATTCAATAAACGTTAAAGTCTAGCATCATTCAACCTAGCCAAAGTGATTTCTATTCGTCAATGGTGATGGTTCAAAAAAGCAAGGGTTTGTGACATATGTGTCCATATTATAGATAGCTCAAAAAATTAACCATTAAAGATAACTTTCATATTCTTATCATGGATTAATTATTGGATGAATTCAAATAAGAAACTTTATTTACAAAGTTGGATCTCCATTCTCGATATCATCAAATCAAAATGAGAAAAGAAGATATCCTAAAAAGAACATTTATAATCCATGAATGCCATTATGAGATTTTGGTGATGCCATTTGGCCTTACTAATACACATTAAACATTTCAATACTTGATGAATTCTATTTTCAAGCCCTTCCTCAACAAAATGTGTAAGTATTTTTTTGATGATATATCAAATATACAATAAATCTTGGGAAGAGCATGTGTAATATGTTGAGATGGTCTTAAAACTATTGGAATAGAAACACCTATATGAAAAGCCTTCCAAGTGTGTCTGTGGGGTTCAATAAGTGGAATATTTGGATCATATTATATCTCATGGAGGTTTCAAATTTACGTTTTCTTTGTACAGTCAATTGTTGTAATTAAATTCTTAGTAAAACAGAAAATATGCAATGGAAAACACATATATTAACATAGATATTCTACCCTGGAAACCCCAAACTAAGAAAATATTAAATATTTTTCAATATATTCTTCTTTATAGTATTACAATACAATATTATATCTATATATATATATATATATATATATATATATATATATATATATCGATATCTATATATATATATATATATCGATATCTATATATCTATATATATATATATATATATATATATCGATATATATATATATATATATATATCGATATATATATATATATATATATATATATATATATATATATATATATATATATATATATATATAAGACCTTAGGGTTAGATCAATTGGTCGAGTCATTGTCATTAAAGCACATTTTCTATTAAGAGGCCAGGGGTCCAATTCTCTCGACACCCTCAAGGTCAAGCTCTATGATTGAGATGGTAGAAAGTGATCTCTTCAGGTGGATATTCCTGGTACAAATATTTTGTGAACATAGCCACCAATATTTGGGGTTCATGAACCATATATATATATATATATATATATATATATATATATATATCCTACGACATCCATAAACCTCCAATCCATTTACACTGAACTAGAATACAACTATAGTTCCTTAACTTAAAATACAAAACCATAGGCTAAACCTCCATGCACCATAAAATTACTAAAGGCGAAAACTGGCAAAAATGGATGCAAAAAACCATCCTTTTTTTGGGGGGTGTTGTTATCAAAACCTTGTGTGGGAGGACTTCCCATGCTCCCCCTCGAGCCAAATCCTCGTGTATGAGGGTATTTCCACTCACCCCCACTCCATGATCCTCCAAAAAGGGGGGATGCCAACCCCCCTGTCACCTCCTTGTTACACCCATCACAACATACAATGCATGAAGGTAGTAGTGCAAATAATATAACATATACCTAGCATTCTCCCACTTGCTTTTTTTCCACACAAGGGGTCGCAAGAGTACATGATTAGAAATCCAGGGAAATAATGCCCATTTTTTCTCTATGCTAAGATAAATTGTTAGTGCTCATAGATTTCGTTAATGAATTTGCAACAATCTTAAAATTTTCCAACTTAATCAACACCTTCTTTTATTCAACCATATCTCTCATAAAGTGATACTGAACATTAATATCATTTTTCTTAAAATGAAATGTTGGATTCTTTTCTAGGTTTCACTCTGACTGTCATAATCTATCCTCATAGCTCGCTATACCAACCAAATAGTGGAACATAATATTTGCAACCATACTACTTTCATACTTGCATGAGTGGCTACCATGTATTCAACTTTATAGTCGAGAGTGTCACTACAAATTTTCTCTTTCTTATACAACTAATTGCACATAAAAATAGGTTAAATATGATATCCACTTGTATATCTTCTTCAATCCACATCTTTAGTGAAATTTTCATCAACAAAGTCATGTATGTACAACATTATTTCCAATCCTAGTCTTCCTTTATAGAACAATCTGTAATTAGTAGTGCCACACAAATACTTGAAATCCATCTTTACTACTATCCAATGCCCCTTCCTTGGTTTTGACATATTCCTGCTCAATGCTCCCACTACATGTGCAAATTCTAGTCTAATACAAACCATTGCATACATCAAAATTCCAACTAAAATGGCACATGGAACATCAAACATGTCCTCTTCATCTTCCTGTGTCTTGGGACATTATTTTGTGGATACCTTTATGCCTACATGAATAGGGACCTTTATTGGTTTGCATTCTTGCATATTAAACATATGAAAAATTCTCTCAACATGTTTCCTCTAATTTAACCATAGTTTCCTATTTTCCCAATCTCTTCTAATTTCCATGCCCAAAATGAAATTTGCAGCACCACGATACTTCAAGTTAAATTTAGAGCACAACTAAGTTTTCACTTCATGGATGATTTCCTACCATTTCAAATCAACAACATAGCGTCCCCATATAACACCAAATAAATAAGATGATCACTAATTAATTTTAAATACACATAATGATCCAATTTGGTCCTTGTGAAGCCAATTCCTAATATATAAGTACCATTTTTTTTATACCACATTCTTAGTGATTGCTTTAACCCATATATGGATTTTTTCATCCTATATACCAACTCTTTTTTTCCATTAACAACCAAATCTTCTAGCCACTTCATATAGATTAATTATTATCAATCCCTGTGTAGGAATGTTATATTCATATCCATATATTCTACTTTAAAATCAAAGGCAGCAACAACAAATAAAAGAAATGTAATATAATTTAACTTGGTAGAAAGAGAGAAATATCACCAATGTCAATTCCCTCTATGAGGGAATAACCTTTTGCTACTAACTTAGATATGTATTTCTCCACTTTTCCTTTTATGTTCAACTTCTTCTTAAATACCCATTTGCTACCAATGGGATTTCTTCCATTGACAACTCCACTAGATCCCAATCCTTATTTTTTTGTAAGGTTTTCATTCCTTTGACTTCAACCATGGCCTTTTTTGAGAGTTTTTGGCAACCTCTCAGTCCACTACCTCCCTAATAGTTCTAGAATCATCACTAGTATTAAACAAAGTAAAATTTGGATAGAAATTAGATGGAGCATACATTTCTTGCATCTTGCTATCTCGAACCGATCTCCTCAATAACAAAGTAGTAGTTATTTTTCTTTTGTAGAGTCTCACTCATCATATTTCAATTCAAACTCTATCTTTTCTAGTTCCTTTTCCTTTCATAGGACTTCTTGTTTGACAACATATTTGACTTACATAAATACTACATCTCTACTGTACACAACCTTATTCATTTTTGTGTTCCAAAACTTATAAGCTTTCAATCAATTTTTATATCTAATAAAGATACATTTTTCAACTTTATTATCAAACTTACTCCTATGTTCCTTTGGAACATGTACATAAGCATCACACAAAATACCTTGATATGTTTAACAGAGGGTTTCTTACCAGTCCATACTTCATGTGGAGTCTTGTCATCTAAAGTTGATGATGGTGATCTATTTACCAGTTAACACGCAATGCCCCTTGCCTCTACCTAGATTTTTTTTCTAACTCGACACTGTTGAGCATGATCTTTGCTTTGTCCATCAATATCCCATTCATCCTTTCAGAAACTCCATTTCTAATGAGGTGTATATGTAGTAGTCTTCTACCTTGCTATACTGCACTTCTTATAGAATTCTTCAAATTCATTCCCTTAAAACTTTCCATCATTACATGTTCTTACCACCTTAATTTTCTTCTCTATCTAATTGTTGACAAGAGCCTTAAACTCTTTGAATTTGTCAAAGACTTAAAATTTCTTCTCGGGGAAGTAAATCCATGTATTCCTTGAGAAGTCATCTATAAATGAGACATAAATGAGATATAAATTTAGAGAATATATGAATGGATGTAATTTTTCTTAATATATCTTTGAGATTTGAGTCCTTTTGGATCTAAAACTTTGGTCTATAATACTCTAATATGTCTTTTCTATAATTCCATGGGTGTGAATGTAATCTTATGTGCCAAGTAAAAATCATGGTAACTTTCCCAAAACTTGTGGGAAGCAAAAATTGTATACCATGCCATGTGTACAATTCTTAAAATATAATTATGAAATTGAGAATACGTACTTGGAATTGAGAATACTAAAATTGGTAACCTAAATCCATTAGGATCTACATCTAAAGATTTGAAAAGTAGGGGTTTTTCCCGAATGGGTAAAATTTCTATGTATGAAACTTACACATGACCCTTTTTTACCCATTTTGGTTATTTTACCATGGGAATGTGGTTTCAAACTAACTTTATTACATTAGGGTTGGGTGATGATGCTTGCTATTTCATTTTTTAGTATCTGTTATTCCATTTTTAATGAGGTTTTAATTATACTAATAGGAATTTGGAGAGCTAGTTACCTATTTGATAGGGATACATTGTTGAAACAATGGTTGTGAGTAAGATCCACTAAATCTGAGGTGTTTTCTTGATCTTATCATATAGGGATAGTTATTTCCCTAGATTTCTCTTGCAATATTTATCATCTTTGTTACCATTAATTCACCTTAGAGTCAATCCCTACAAGTTGTGAGATTAGCCTATCCTTTATGCACATCATAACTTGAGTGGTATTTCCTACTCTTCATGGGAACCCTAGAGTAGCACTTGCTTTCCATTTTGACTCCCATGCTATGACATTTTGTAGGGACACGAATATTCTAATAGACCCAACATTACACAAAGTTAAGCCATATTATCATCTCTTTAGATGGTTTCTGGCAATATCATAAGGAGGTCTTTGAAAACATTTATGTTTCTTTACAATTGCATATGCATATTTCTACTAATATCATAGTGCTTACTACTACATTATTATTTTCCTTAATCCTACTTTCCACCAACTATAGTGATCTATATTTGATCATTATATTATTTCTCATCCATATCAATACTTTTAGAGTGGAAACAGTGGAGGAATAAGCTTGCAAGGGTTGTTTTATAAATTGGACCTAGTTTGGAGAATTGGCATTTGAAACCTGAATTTTGTTTTGTTTTGTTGCTTTATTTTTGGACAGGGTTGGGGGGCTTAAAAATTTCTTGATTAAGTGTTCGAATCCATGAAACTATTCTACACTTGGATAGATTTACAATAGTGTAATAATTGTGTCAATCAAAGTTAATATGCAAAAGTTATGCTTCCAAAAAGTTAACCTACAATGTTTGACCACCATCATTTGAGAAGATGCCACATCTTCCCTCGTTACTCATGAAAAAGGAGATAGCCACTCGGGAATTATGAATAAGACTCTAGAAGCTTCAAAGTTGTAAGTATACTTGAGAATTGAAGAAATCCAACCTAACCCCTAGTTAGTTATCATACTATGTGATAACTACATGTGGTGAAGTAAAATTATAAGTGCGGACACAAACAAGTTCCTCTAGCCCGATAATGGGTCTAGCCACAACATATACATTCTATGGAAGATTTACTTAGGTTAGAACCAATTAAGAGGGCCTAACTGTTAGTACGATTATCCCATTTGATGATGTCCTTTCTTGCTCGCTCCAGCTATCTCTCGCTTCCTTCTCCAATCACCTGAAACAAGTAAACAACAACTATGATAATAGACAAATTGTAATTCAACGTACTTAACAAGTCAAGAAACATTAAGCCATGAATATGTAAGATGACAAAACATGTAGGAAATCAATCAATAGTTTCATATATATTGATATCAAGAAGAGATTACAACTATTGTCTTGACGCTGCGGTTCTCCTCTGACAAGACCAGGTTCCTACACACTTCTGCTAGCATTCCATGATGGCCTCAATCAACAATAGTTTTAAGGCTCTCCCCTTTAAGCTTCACTCCAAAACAAATCACACTTCTCCCTCACACAACTAGATAGCTACAACTATGAATAGCTTGTTGTTTACTCCAAACCAAAATAGGACTAGCACACCAACATCAACACTAGCTTGTGCTTGGGAAGAAGGGAGGTTTATATAGGATGAATGGATGGGGGATGGATCCTCTTCTCATGGGAGAAGGTCTTATACCTTGAGGTAGATCCATCATTATAGGGGAAAGGAGCCCAAACTGAGATCCTCAACCCCATCCGGCCAAACCATTTACCAGACTTCCGTTACGATGCTTCTAGAGCTAGAAGCTTCGGCTCCTAATTTAAAAAACTTTCCATAACAGTACCGGCGAGACCGGAACACAAATTAGTCGCTCCAGTCGGTGCTAGGGATAGTGCTAATATATGCACATCGGCGTGGGGGAGACAAAAGTCATTAGCGCCGGTCTTGTAAACTGTGCAAAACAGAAGTTTCAGGGGAAATGGTGCAAAAGGGAATTGATCTACTCATGAAGAGGGACACAATGGGAGTTTCTTCATTGAGGCAAAGCATGTGGGGTTAACTGTAGAGGTCCTTCAGGATCAAGGAATGGGGAGTATAGGACAGTCACAAAATGATGTGTAACAGATGCCCCCTAAAGCGTGAAGGTCGAGCTACAGTGAGGGATTAAATGCTTTATGAATCAGTGTGGGGAACCGTAGTTTATGATCGGAAAGCCTAAAAGAAATTACAAATACATATACATAACTGAGAACTCTATCAAATGATACATGAATCATGGCATGGATGCAACCATCTAGAGAATGATCATGTAAATGGATCTAGGTATGGGTGCAGCCATCCATCAAAGAGGATCATAATGAAACCAAGGTATGGTCACAACCATCCAATAATGCGAAGGACCATATCCAATAACTCATGGTATGGTCATAGCCATTCATCTAAAAGAGACATCTACATCAACATAATCATGTCACATCACTTCGCAACCTAGACTTTTGTGATCTGAGTCCAAGTTCTTGTGCTCCAACATGAATCAATAAAAGTACAAATTCTAACATGTGAATAGATGTGCTGACATCAAACATGCTATAAAATCGCTTGATTACCAGTCAATGATGTAAACTGCTAACAAGCACGAGAGAAACCACCAATAATGACAATGGTCCTCAAGGTACTATCAGCCCAATCCATAGAATGTGAATAGAGGAACTGAAGTCGAACGCCCGTGAAATCACTCGATCGAAAGCCAATCATGTGAACTTATCGTTGAGTGCGAAGAACTTGCCATTAGGGCATGCAAGCTCTAAGGTACTGGAAGGGAGTCTCTGGGTCAACTTCCCGTAAAATGATCTAAAGTCGATGGGAAACGACCATGTCGAAGGAGGGCCATAATTTTTTCCACATCATCGACACGAGACAAAAGGATAAAAATTGATTTTGGGCGATACAGAAAAACAATGATAAGTGTAACTACAGAAGGACAACTCTTGAACATATCGATGACAGAAATGGAAGTTTGGCAACTTTTGGATCCATGGGATTGGTGGTCATGATGACATGGCAGAGATAAAATGGAAGGCAAAAATGAATGGCCCAAACCTAGGAAGGTCAATGATACAAAGTAGGATATCCCAACCTGACACGAAGCAAAAAGTGTCATGTTCAAGAGTGAGCTGCCGACACAACTGATAGATTTCCAAATTTTCCCCCATCAGTTCTGGCATGTACCCCAATTATTTTTTAACTGCAAGATTGAAGGGGATAACATATGCTTGCACTGTAAGTTCATCCTTTGGATGAATTCGACCTACTAAGTTTAACAAGCCCTAGGAAGGATAAGCTCATGTTTGTCATGGCGACAAATCCGATGTCGTTTAATAGTTTAATGAGTCCGACAAAGGTGTAACTCAGTATCTTTTTCATGTTTAGATACTTTGAAAATAAAAGAAAACTCCACATGGTCCCTTTTTTTACATTTGTGTCTCTCAAGCTCGAAAAGGTAGAAAATAATACTTGAGAGAACCGCTTGACCATTTCAGTCAAGGAGTACCTTTTTTGTAAATAGTTCCTCCCAGCTCGAAAAAGGGGTAAAATTATACTGGGAACACGACATTTCGCATCCGTTAACAAGTTCGAAACAACAAGGGCTCGGCTATATTTTTGCTTTTAAAGGATCAGAAAAGAGCTTGAAATCAGACCCCCCATGTTTATTCTGTTTAATGAGTCTAAAAGGGAAAAACACTAGGAAATATTTTCATATGAGCTTAACAAGTCGAGAAAAGAGCTGAAACGTGACTCGTCATCATCGTTGATCCATCACCTGTCGCTGCACAAAAAGGTAAAGTGTATTATCTAGTTCTTAAGGCAAAATAGGTTAAAATATTTACAAAAACTTGATATTTTCATGAAAAAATGAATAAAAAGGAGAAAAGTAAATATATTTTTACCATTTACCATTTTACCTTGCTGTGAAAACTTTTTACTCACTTTTTCCCTAATTGTTCCAGAGCAGATTACAGGAGATCCAGGAGGTCAATCGTCGAGCCACCAGTTACAGGTAAAAGCCAAAGCCCTAAGCTCCATTTTCATGTCCTTTATTTTTGTTTTTAACCATTTTTTTTAGTTTTTTGAGGGGGTTTTGTAAAAACTTTTTCGCCCTCAGTCAACGTGACTTCTAGGCACAGAATTGCACTGGCCGAGGGTGATTAACAAAGCTAGTTGCACCGTCGCCACAACTATTTTTAAAATAGGCACACCGACACCATGAATAGGGAAAAACCCTATTTCCTCAAAAAAATCACCGTTAAAACTCAAATTTTATGGGCCAAGCATGATTGTTGACAAAAAAATAATGTCTTTTGCAGGAAAGAATCACTGAAATGGTGGACTGGAAAGAACGGGAACCTGAGGATGTTGACACCTAGATAATGAATGACCCAAATTTCTTGGAAGCTTTGAGGGTTTGTGGGCTCCTCAAATTCTTTCTCACGCCAGGGATGCGTGCCCAACCCAAGTTTCTTTGGCACCTGATTAGTCTTTAGGACATGGATCGGGAGATATTTGTCATTGGTGACCAGGAGCTGGAGTTGGAAACTTTAGTTATATACTTCATCATTGGACTATCCCGAAGAGGGGAACCAGTAAACCTATACGGGTCACGACTGATTATGGCAAGCATATCTTCATTGCTTGCTGAACACTGCCCCAAGGCCCTGAAATCAAGAGCAGGAAGATTGAGATTTCGAGTGTTCGGGATTTGACACTGAGAGTGCTTCTGTTGACCATAAACAGCTGAAGTTCCTATATTCTATTGAATGCACAACACCTACGATCTTCAACTGGGTAGAGGCCATGAAGATCAACATAAAGCACCAGATATCCAAAGCTAAGGCAGGGAATCTCAAGCAATTTTTCTTCGAATTTGTGCTCGTGAACTTTTTCTTGGAACGGGTGCCACTATTCCAGTATCAGCTGACTAAGGTAGATCCTCCTATGCCACACATCCATGGATGGCCCGCTAGAGTCGTTTGATGCCTAATATCACTGGGGGTCAGCACATGCCATACAGACCTGCATTCTTTTCATGGCTACGACAATAGAAGATCGTCGTGGAGGACTGGCCATACAGTGGCACCAACTTTCATGGAGATCTAGACAAGCCCTTACTAGATGGAGAGGATTTTGATGATGAAGGTAAAAAATCAATTTTGAGATTTTGAGATTTTTAATTGTCTTTGGTATATATGTGCTTATAAAATTTCTCTTGTTAATGCAGACGTTAGACCAAAGCGGCTTGCTGGGATGTCCCCAATAGCCAAGCGTGTCCCCCACCCTATTGATGTTGTCTCTCCTTATCAGGAAGGGAGTGACAACGAGCAGGAGATTGCGAGGAACCTTGAGGGGTTAACTTGTGGCATCCTGAAGTATGCTCGGGTAAGATACATTCCTCGTCAGTACCAGAGACACACGGTGGGAGTCTCAGATCAGATCCGCTGATTGCTGACTCATGTTGTACAAGTCGTATCATGCTACCACAATCACCATGCTGATTAGTTCCGTGGTCCGGCACTTACATTTTTTTGAGGCCTCCGTGCCACGGATATATGAGGCCTACGAGCCGCCAATGTTATTTTGGACACACATATTATTTTTTGGGGTTCTGATGTATCAAACATTATCACCATATATATATATATATCTGCTGTATTTTCTTGTCTACTATGGTACAAATGGTTTGTTTTATCTTTTCACATGTTTCGTAAATGTCTATCTAGCACATGATTAGCTAATGCATCTTGTTGGGTTGTGTTATATTCTTTCCATGACTAACCGACATAGTTAACCGGGGGGGTTAGAAGGGGGGAAAGAAGCCCCCCTTCATTGAGCTGATTGTATAGCGGGGGAAGTCACAAGGGGTTTGAGGGGTGCAGGTAACCCCACTCTATGGGGTCCGGGGCAACGCCCTGGAAATTGTTTTTTGGACCCTATATTAGGCTAGGCGGACCTACCTATGGTTTTGTGCATGATTTTTCACACATGGTTTTGGATGCGATGGTTTTCGTCCATGGTTTTGGACGTGATGGTTTTTGATCCATGGTATTGGATGATTTGGCATGTATAAATATGTATTGTAACATTGAAAGTAACATAATGAAAAATCATGCTGGTAGTCCCGGTTTTGGGATCCAGGGAAAAATATCATTATATATGTGTTTTATGTGTTATGCTCTTGCATTGTTCATTTTCTGTGTTTTAGAATTTGTATACAGGTAATTTCTGTACAGGGTTTAAACCTACATTTGGTATCAGAGCTATTTTGGCTTCAAGGGGATGCCTTTACCTCTGAGGGGTTTCACTCGAGCCTGTGGTAGACCCTGTTCAATGGGAGATCTACGGGATTGATTCTGGTGGTGAAAGAAGATGGCGAGAAATGGAAAGATAGAGATCGAAAAATTTAATGGTCAAACTTTTGAGTTGTGGAAACTCAATATGGAGGATCTGTTGGTGGATAAAGATCAGTGGATCGCGGTAGATCTGGGTACTAAACCAACGGGAGTGTCCGATGAAGAATGGAAGAAGTTAGATCAGAAGGCAAAGAGCACAGTACAATTGTGTGTCCCATATTTAGTATTGCTGAATGTATCAAGGAAAGCTATGATGAAGGCTTTGTGGGACAAGTTAGGTACTTTGTACCAATCTAAGTCTCTGGTGAATAAAATGTTCCAACGGAAAAAGCTGTATAACCTAAGGATGAAATATGGACACTCAGTGACAGAGCATCTGAATGCGTTTAATACTGTGGTAAGTCAGTTATCGTCTGTTGATATCAAAATTTCAGATGAAGATAAGTGGATTAGTTTGTTGTGTTCTCTACCATATTCATGAGATAGTCTGGTTATTGCAATAGGTAGCAATGCAACTACCTTGCAGTTTGATGAAATAGTCTCATCCTTGCTGACGGAGGAGATGAGATGGAAAAATATGGAGAGCCAGAATGGTGATGCCTTGTCTATAAGAGGACAATCCCAGAATAGAAACAAAAATAAGTCATCGTGTGGGAGATCTAAATCTCTAGAAAAACCTGTAAAGGTGGTGTGCTGGAAATGCGGAAAGGAAGGGCACTACAAAATGGAATGTAAATCTAAAGCTCTTGATAAAGGAAAGGGATTTGATGATGCTCCTTCTGTAGATGCAAAAGCCACCTCAGATGAAGGTGGGGATGTGTACTTGGCTTCTTCAAGTACACATGTAGATCATGAGGCATGGTTGATTGACTCAGATGCATCCTTTCACTTCACTCCCCATAGAGAGTGGTTATGCGAGTATGAGAAATATGATGGTGCTGATATATTCTTGGGGGATGACAGGAAGGATAGAATCTTTGGTTGTGGAAAAGTAAAGTTGAAGTTGCAAGGAGGAAGGTTTAGAACACTTCCAGGTGTTCTGCATATTCCTGCATTAGCCAGAAATCTTATTTCTGTAATCAAGTTGGATGATGCAGGTGTAAAAACAATGTTCGAGAAGGATACCTGCAAGATGGTTTGGGGGGCACTAGTATTGATGCGAGGAGTACGAAATGGAACTCTGTACAAGCTACAAGGTAGAACTATTGTTGATGGGTGCAACAGTTTTGTGGTTCCTAAAAGTGGAGTAGAAAATTTAATGGTCTCTGGAGAGAAGACCATGTTGTGGCATCAAAGGCTTGGAAATATTGGAGAGAAGGGCCTTTGAATACTTCATGGTAAAGGTATGGTAGAAGGTATGAGTAATAGCTCTCTATATTTTGATTTCTGTGAAAATTGTGTATATGGGAGGAAGAATCGGGTGATTTTCCCCTCTAGTGGTAAGAGGGTGAAACAAATACTAGATCTTGTGAACAGTGATGTGTTTGGACCTATGAAGGTTCCATCACTGGGTAAGTCTATGTACTATGTATCATTTATAGATGACTTCTAAAGGAATACATGGATATATTTCCTTAAGAAGAAATCTGAAGTCTTTGATAGGTTTAAAGAATTTAAGGCTCTGGTGGAATACCAGACAGAGAAGATGATAAAGGTGATGAGGATAGATAACGGTGGAGAGTTTTGCAGTAAGGAATTTGAAGAATTTTGTAAGAAGTGTGGTATAGCATGGTAGAAGACTACTCCATATACACCTCAACAAAATGGAGATGCAGAAAGAATGAACAAGATGTTGATGGAAAGGGCAAGAAGCACGCTCAGTGGTGTCAGGTTAGGACAAGAATTCTGGGCAGAGGTGGTGGAGACAACATGTTACCTAGTCAATAGATCACCTTCATTAGTGTTGGAGGATAGGACTCCACAAGAGGTATGGACTAGTAAGAAACCCTCTTTTTCACATCTGAGGGTATTTGGATGTGATGCATATATACATGTTCTAAAGGAGAAAAGAACCAAGTTGGATAGTAAATTTGAAAAGTGCATCTTTATTGGGTATAAGTATGGTTTAAAGGGTTATAAGCTTTGGAGCCCAGTAACAAGGAAGGTTGTGTACAACCAAGATCTGGTGTTTAGAGAGGTGAAATATGTTATTAAACATGAAGTCCAACCAAAGGAACCTGAGAAGATAGAGTTTGAGCTAAAGGAGGAAGAATCAGACTCTACAGCAGAGGAGGAATCAGAAAATGAAGAGCCACAAACTCCGGGTGTGAGAAGATCAGTTCAAGAAAGAAGGCAGCTAGAAAGGCATATTCCATTTTGCTTTCTGTTTAAATTTTTCTTTATCTATTACTGATGATGATCCCAGAACTGTGAAGGAAGCAATAGATTCAGAGGATGGAAAACTCTGGAAAGAGGCCATGGTTGATGAAATGGCATCTTTGCACAAAAATGAGTCTTGGGATCTGGTGGAGTTGCCAATAGGAAGGAAACCCATTGGCAGCAAATGGTTGTTCAAGAAGAAGACAAATGAAAAAGGAAAGGTGGAGAAATACAAAGCTCAGTTGGTAGCAAAAGGTTATTCCCAGGTGTCAAGAATTGATTTTGGTGATATTTTTCTTTTTTTTCCAAGGTAACTTCTATTAGATTTCTTTTATCTGTTGCTGCTGCTTTTGATTTTGAGGTAGAATAGATGGATGTGAAGATAACATTTCCTCACGGGGATATGGAAGAGGAGATCTACATGAAGCAACCTGAAGCCTTTTTAGTGAAGGGTAAGAAAGAACTGGTATGCAAGTTAAATAAGCCTCTGTATGGGTTAAAACAGTCACCAAGGATGTGGTATCAGAAATTTGATACATTTATACAGGGACTTGGCTTCAATAGAAGCAAAGAAGATCACTGTGTGTATTTTAAATTAATTGGTGACCATGTGATTTATCTGGTCTTGTATGTGGATGATATTTTGCTAGTTGGAAATGACAAAGAAATTATCCAGGATTTGAAGACCCATTTGTCCTCCAAATTCAACATGAAAGATCTTGGTGCTACAAACTATATTTTGGGCATGGAAATTAAAAGAGATCAGACAAAGAGGAATCTCTAGTTAAACCAGAGGAAGTATGTCGAGACAATATTGCATAAGTTTAATATGCAGGATAGTAAATCAGTGAAGGTTGCTATTCCTGTAGGTGTAAAGTTATCTGTTGAACAGTGTCCCAAGACACAAGAAGAGGAAGAGGACATGTCCCGTGTTCCATATGCAAGTGTAGTCGGTAGCCTAATGTATGCAATGGTCTGTACTAGACCAAACATTTCACATGCAGTGGGAGTATTGAGCAAGTTTATGTCAAAGCCAGGGAAGGAGCACTAGACAACAATGAAGTGGGTTTTCAGGTATTTGCGTGGCACTAGTGATTATGGTTTGTGCTAGCAAGGAAGACTAGGATTAGACAGAGTGTTGGATATTTGTGGCTTTGTTGATGCAGACTGGGTTGGAGATCTGGATCAGAGAAGATCTACAAGTGGGTATGTGTTTAACCTATTTGGAGGTGCAGTCAGTTGGATGAGTAAGAAACAATATGTAGTGGCACTATCAACTACAGAGGCAGAATATATGGCGGCCACTCATGCAAGCAAGGAAGAAGTTTGGTTGCAGAGATTGTGTTCAAGTATGGGGATAGTACAGGGAGCTATAAGGATAGACTGTGACAGCCAAAGTGCAATTTTCTTGGCAAAGAACCCTGCATATCATTCAAAGACAAAGCACATTGATGTTCAATATCACTTTATGAGGGATATGATAGAAGACAAAAAGGTGTTGCTGGTAAAGGTGGACAATTTGAAGAATACTACAGATGCATTGACAAAATCTGTGAGGTCTGAGAAGTTCTCTTGGTGTAGATAAACAATGGTCGTTGCAGGGCTAGATAAATGACTAAGCTCTCTTGTGGCCCCCTGTGGAAAGAAAACAATAAGTGGGAGAATGTTGGGTTGTGTTATATTCTTTCCACGACTAACCCACGTAGTTAACCTGGGGGTTAGAAGGGGGGCAGAGCCCTCCCTTTGTTGCGCCGATTGCGTAGCGGGAGGAGTCACAGGGGGTTTGAGGGGTGCAGATAACCCCACTCTATGGGGTCCAGGGCAGTGCCCTGGAAAATTTTGTTTTTGGACCCTATATTAGGTTGGGTGGACCTACCTATGGTTTTGTGCATGATTTTTTGAACATGGTTTTGTGCATGATTTTTTGCACATGGTTTTGAATGCGATGGTTTTCGGTCCATGGTTTTGGATGCGATGGTTTTCGGTCCATGGTATTGGATGCTTTGGCATGTATAAATATGTATTGTAACATTGAAAGGAACATAATGAAAAATCAAGCTGGTAGTCCTGGTTTTGGGATCCAGGTGTATATGTGTTTTATGTGTTATGCTCTCGCATCGTTTATTTTCTGTGTTTTAGAATTCGTATGCAGGTAATTTCTATACGGGGTTAAAACCTACACATTTGTCAATATATTCATGCATCTAGGAAAATGATGATATGTAATGTAATCAAAATTTCTTTCTAATAGATGGATATGGAGATACATTCTCAATATTTCAGGGCTTCTGACGGAATATTACCCGTTGAGTTGAAGGACGACAAGCTGTGAATCCAGGTTGACAACCAATTCTCTAATGTCAAGAGCAATGGCTTCTGACAATAGTTTGATGACCACACTATATTCAGAAATGTTGTTAGTTGTGTGACCTAGACAAATACCTTGAAGGTCTATCAACTCATTGTTAGGGCCATAAATAGCCCATGCCGCAGATGATAGGTTCTGAGTACTACGGAAAGCACCATCAGTGAAACCAATGTGGAGAGTCGTAGACATCTACAAAGAAAGAAAAGCATAGTAAACAGGAAATTTGTTTGAAAACTAATACACAAAACTACACTGCAACAAAATGAATGACACACTAATGTGCACAAGTAACCATGCAAGATAACCTAAGTATAGTACTTCTTGAGAAAGTCCATGCACGGGCACGGGTAATCAATCAACATAGAGGAACACCGGAGTTTTACCATTGTCATGATGAGTAAGCATCAACTTGGCCAAATAGAGTAGAACTCATAGAAGCCTTTTCTCCCATGCCCCTTGGGCGAGGGAGGGTTACAAGTCAGATGGAAACCCCATTACGATAATGGGAAATCGGTGAAAAATTAGGGAGGAAGAAAAAACCTGAATCCATGAAGGGATAAAGGTGCTCTTAGTTGAAAGATGTTGATTGACATGTCAATAGGTAGTGGAGAAGAGAACTCCTCGAAAGCGGTTGACATGACCACCAGACGAGGCAGGAATGAGGAGCGATTATGAGTATCAATCCAAGGTGGTTGCTTGAGAGACATGACTTCCATGATACCTTCATCAGCAAGGAAGGTCTCAGCTAAGGGATCAGGTGATTCCAAAGTGCCAAGCCACGGGGATTGACAGTACGTATCGAGAGAGGTATTCAACATAAAAGAATTAGCGGATGCAGAACTCGAAGTCGAAACAATTTCCATGTAATTGACTTCGGCGGGACTGAGATCATGTTGATAAAGACAAAATGAGGAGGTGGGAGTGGAAAAAATCCCATTAAGGCAGAATCTTTGAAAAGACCTGCCCGCACACTCTCATAGGGAGCACCAATGTGCTTGACGTATGGAAAATTACCATCTGAGGAGGAACAGGAAAAGAAAGACAGCTGGTCAATAGTGACAATCTTCCCTTGATGGGGAAAACAAATCACGCAAAATAAAGAGGAGGCCACAACATGCATAGCATGGGTCGAGCTTCGATTGAGTAGAAGATTAGAATTGAGATTGGCGTCAACAATTTCTACCTCGACTTGCACTATCTTACCTTCCAAAGTGATGGCAAGGTTAGGTAAGACACCGAAGGGTCATGAATTGCGCCCATTGAAAGCTTCCAAAGTGTTTGAAGATTGGTTCAA
This sequence comes from Pinus tabuliformis, assembly GCA_031772625.1. NCBI lineage: Eukaryota > Viridiplantae > Streptophyta > Pinopsida > Pinales > Pinaceae > Pinus > Pinus tabuliformis. The sequence continues at coordinate 808,435,992 of CM062812.1, forward strand.
AGCAGGAGAACCAATAGCCTTCCAACATGCAATCGACATGATGTAGGTGGAAGCAATTTCATCGATGACAGTCTGGTGGATGGTATTCTCATTGATGATTACTTGAATGAGGAAGGAAATCTGATGATGAAGACATGGAACATGGTTCTCTAGATCAAAACATATCAAATTGGAATCGATGGGATCGATACCCCCGATAGCTGACAACAAAGATTTCCGCTGTGATGGGTAGCTTTGGAGCACCTTGAGAGATGACATGGCTGATGGCGCCTGAGCCAAATCCTCAGAGTAGCTCGGGTGTTGGGATTATACGAGGATTTCCATAGCACACCTCGAGAGGGTGGCCGTATAGTGGAATTAGGGTTAGGGCTTTCAAAATGCAGAGGGCCAAAACTCAGGGTAGAAGAAGAAGGTGCGACTTCTTTCTCTTTCCTAGCTATCGAAGTAGGAGTTTGAAAGTCTTTTGATCTAGTAGACACATTAATAGGCATACTCATCATGAACACTTGAGATCCAGAGGAAGCAGATTGGGGTTGGTCTACCATTTGGGTCTGCTGAAATGGAAATGGCTCTTTGAGGACGGCGGGGGTCCCTTTGAGCAAGTGACTAACTTCGCATCATCGGGGATAATCTTTAGTGCAGTGATCTTCCTCACAAATGAGGCAAGGATACTTAGGTTTCTGTTGTGAAGATTCACTAGCAGATGATTTGGGAGGACCTTGTTTTGGGGCATCGGCTTTACCCTTGCGTTTGCTTTTCTGCTTTCCTTTCAAGCATTTGTCCACTACGGTAGACTAGATGGCGTGGACCTCTGAGGTTTTACCAGGGTTTAGTGGATTCTAGGATGAACTATTAGGAACAACATTTGACATCGACTTCTGTTTGGAAGAAGATTTAGGAGGGGTCTAGGATACTGAACCAATAACTCCATCAATGGGAGGTACAACTTGTGACTTTGATGTTGCAGGATTGGATGATGGCCGCGGAGCATTGGGTAATAACTCATACAAAGTGCCAGATTGAGAGTAAACTAGATCCAAGTACTGGGCACAAGCGATGGCTTGCTCTTTAGTAACACATCCACCCATAGCTATATCGAAAGCAATTGGGGCCACAAATGATTTGGTGAACCATTCAGTGAGTAGTTTATCAACAATCTCAAATTTGATCAGGCGACGTCTACATCTCCATTCATGGATGTGATCGGAGATGTGTGCCGCAGTATCTTGCTTAAGCAATGTAAGAAAATACGTTCCAGTTTCATAGCAAACTGACAACTAAAAATGCGTGAGGAAAGCCATGGTTAAAGAGTTAAAGTCATGGTAAGTACTTCGAGGCAGCTTGATGTACCACTTGGCTGCAGCGCCCATGAGGGTTCATTGGAAAAGAGAGAGATGAATGGAATCATCAACATATGATTTCGATGAGCACTAGAGGTGATATGTCATCACATGAGCATGAGGATCTTCTTTTTCTTTCCCATCTAACTTTGGACAATCGCTTGGTATCTTGGACGGCACCGAAGGCCAGTATGGAAAATAAAGGATGGGATCATGTGTAAGGAGAGATACATCTGGCAATTCGGGTGTAGCCAAGAATGGAAATTGGGTGTCAAAAGGCATTGGAGGTCAATAAGCAGGTCCAAATAGAGGAGCCCATCCCTACTGGTAAGGATTTTCTCCCCATGGTGGGGGATTTTGGCCATATGGCATTTGAGGCTGCCCCCATTGCAGATTACCTTGACCATAGGGAGGATTTTCACCTTGAATACCTTGGAAATGTTCGGCCATAGGTTGTTGATAAGAAACGTATGGGTTAAAATGTTGTTGAGCCTATTGACCTTGGACATATGGATATTGGACCTGTTGTCCTTGAACATACGGGTGATGAACCTGTTTCCCCTAAACAAGAGGATTTTGGACTTGCTATCCTTAGGTATAAGGTTGATACGCTTGTTGCCCTTGGACATAGGGATTTTTTACCTGCTACACTTAACCAAAATGATTTTGAACCTGGTGACTTAGGGCGTTAGGGTTTTGTACCCGATGCCCTTGGCCAATAGGATTCTGGACCTATTGACCTAGGACGTTAGGATTTTGAGCCTGCTGCTGTAGGACTTGACCTTGAACCTACCCTTGCAAGGGTTGGCCCTGCTGATATGTATACAAGGGTTGTTGCTACCCTGGCTGGTTTTGTTGTTGCAAGGGTTGACCTTGCGGTTGCAAAATTTGTCCCTGAGGCTGCAGAGGTTGGCCCTGCGAGGACATGGGCTGGGAGGTGTGCGGAGCATATTGCATTTGTTTCTGCATATTTTGTTACAACTGTTGCAAGGGTTTACCTTGTGGTTGTTGCAATTGACCTCGTTGCGGGATCATTTGCCCTTGTGATTGCGCAGAGAGGCCTTGTTGCAACAAAGGTTTCCCTTTCGGTAACAAAAATTGACCTTATTGTTGTAGAGGCTTTCCTTGCTATTGCAAGGGTACTTGAACAATGCCCAGGAAATTTCCGAACTGAATCTGGCCATAGCTAGGCTGAATGTACTGCCCAGATTGGAGGGTGTAAGGTTGATTAACCATTCCTTGAGAACCATATGAAACGTAAGGAGTTTGGTATTAGACCTGAGCCCCATAGGGCTGCTGATACTCAACATTGCTCGATCCAGAAGGACAACTGGGATTCTGAAGCTATTGGTACTGGACATTGCTTGATCCAGTAAGATCAACAGGGTTGTGAATAATACCAGAAGAAGGCTGGTTCATACCAATCATGTGAGCTTTTGAGCGACTCACATTGGTAGCACCTGACACCATAGAAACATTCAAGTTTTTCCCCCCATGCGGTGGCACAGCTTGGCCACTGACTAGAGGGATGGAGGAACTGACAGAGACATTCTTCAAGATTATCGTTTGTGGCTGACAGGTAACTGGGATTGACGATACAAGGGTATTTGCAACAGTGGGTTGCACCGGGACTGAGGTAATAGCCTGTTGGGAATTCATGTTCACAACGAACAGACCTAACGTAGGCATGGCGCCTAATGCCTAAATAGGGTTATGGTAAAGTGATGAGGCACTAGGTGTACCTGGAACCAACTGCGCCAAAGACACATAGTTGGGTGACAAACTGGCGGGAATACCCCCTGAATAGGGGAAACCCTCAAGAGGAAAAGACAGCTCTTCCTCCTCAACAATGTGTGGAGTAGAAATGTCGAACTCTTCTAGAGAGGTGACTGGACCATTGCCTTCGGGTTCCATGTCTGGAAACAAATGATGATGAATGGTCGAAGAAGTAGGAGGGGATAGTTCCAAACGAACACCCAGCTGGTTGTACGGACTGTAAGGACGCTGCGGTGATATCACAACGGGGTCAAACAAAGGATTTAGAGGATAGATAACTAGTCCAAGCTGACAGTCAATGGTTGGTGAGTCCTCAGGAGTTTAAACAGGATTGTCCAGAAATTTCGGGCCAAGATCAGTAGATGACGCAGTATCCAAAGTAGGTGGAGGACAAGATGACAAAGGTTGAATACTCAGAACAATTCCGAGTTCAACACCTTGGTCCTTGAGTGACTTTGGTAACTCAGGAAAAGGCTCCTCAGACAATATTTTAGACGGAGGAGAGGAAGAGGAACTTGGTGGACCAGATGGTTCAGCCACGATGACCTTGTCTTAGTCGACAGAAAAATTAACTTCAAGGCTTTAAAATGTTCTTTAATGCAAACTCACAATTTGGTCTCAAAAAGACTAATAGGGTGTTTTCAGATTGTGGGCAATCAATTATTAAGATGCATAAAAGACTGGTGCTCTTTCATTTTTTAAGAGTCGAGAAAGAAACAAAGATGACTCTATTTCTTTCGATTGGAAACAAGCTTGAAAGGACAATTGATCGAATGATATTTTAAGTTTAATGAGTCAAAAAGATCAAATGATTGCTCTGGATGATCTAGGTAAATAGGATTACCAAGCAACCATGAATTGCATAATACCTCCTAGCGAACCGATAAGTACGAGCAGATGGTCTCGCCAAATGTTGTGTTCGGTGTATCACATTTGCAAGGAGGCCGACTCGGCTTCCTAAGGATAAAGGATTACAGCCTAGAGGGGTCTCCCGTTATATACTCGATGGTACGGGGAGCACAAATCCGTACTAGCATTGTCTAATGTCGAAGCTAATGATAGCTTCTAGGTTTAAAGATGTCGAAACACGTCTCTAGCCTAGACCTTATAGATATGATTGTTAAATGTCAAAATGTACCTTAGGTTAATTGAATTCATTTTAAAGTTTATCTTGAGTTTTGTTTCAGTTTTCGGGCCTTAAATGCAACTAAATGAGACAAGTCCCTTTCAATTCGATGAAATGCCTGCACTAGAGAGGGTAGAAACTACTCAATCGAATGCAAACAATCAAGCAACTGAAAGCGAAATGATCTTTCACTACCTTATTTTTTCGGAAAATAAACTAATGAAAAATGCATTCCAATTCCTAATTTCCTGACAAGCGCATCTCTAACAGTCCTTTTGAAAGCAAAATAGTTATTTTCCTTTTCCAAATGCCAATGCAATTCTAGTCTTTAAATGATGCAATCTATCGTAGCACAATGATGCAACAAACTAGAATTTCATACTTTTTCATGAAACAACGAAATAAACTTTTCGCATACAACTCTTCAATGAAAAAGTTTTCGAGACAATAAGCTCTTCAAGCAGATGAAAACATGAAAAGAGAGGCTCATTCAAACCTATGAAACACCGAATTTACCAACAACAATACAAGCAATGTGATCCATGCTGGAAAAGAAACGTTTAGACAAGCAAATGAAAACTTTTCAAACTTCTGTACTAGAGGTCAAAGTCGTAAAAGGACCAAAAATGAAATGCAAGGAGCAAGTAGACCTACAACCCAACTTACTAAGTTCAAAAACAGCTGAATGGACGACAATCTAAATTCCCTAATGTCGTTGACCACCCAATGACTCAAGAAATCAAGCAGAAAGATGATAAGCCAACAAGAAAAAATAACCAAATGAAAAGCGACTTTCTAGTTAGGGAGAAAACATTCCAAAAGGCTAACGGGGTCAAAATCAGAAGAGCAGAACACACTGGCCAAGATTGGGGTCAAACCCTAATCTTCACTTATAGGCATCAACGCGACTACCTAATTGAGAACAAGCGCCAGAGGCTGCTCAGTGTGGTTGTTCCTCAGAAAATCATGCTGATCGGTGCGACTGTCAGCAGATTAAGTGCGCTGATCGAAGGAACCAATTTTTTATTTTTTTTGAAATAGAGACTAGATCTGCTACTATGAATTTGAAACTAAGGCCAGTAAGTAGGAGAAAAGAAATAGAACCAAAGGGAAAAAATGGAACTAGAAAAGCTCTCAGGAAATTATGAAATCCAAGACAAACAAAAAGATGGATTCCCAGCGGAATCGCCAATTTGTGGTGAAGTAAATTTATAAGTGCGAACACAAACAAATTCCTCTAGCCCAATAAAGGTTCTAGCCACAACAGATACATTCTATGGAAGATTTCCTTAGGTTAGAACTAATTAAGAGGGCCTACCTCTTAGTATGTTTATCCTGTTTGATGATGTCCTTTCTTGCTTGCTCCAGTTGTCTCTCGCTTCCTTCTCCAAGCACCTGAAACATGTAAACAACAACAAACAATGACTGTGATAATAGACAAATTGTAATTCAACCTACTTAACAAGTCAAGAAACATTAAGCCATGAATATGTAAGATGACAAAACATGTAGGAAATCAATCGATAGTTGCATATATATTGATATCAAGAAGATATTACAACCATTGTCTTGATGTTGCAGTTCTCCTCTGACAAGACCAAGTTCCTACACACTTATGCTAGCATTCCATGATGGCCTCAATCAAAAATAGGTTTAAGGCTCTTCCCTTTAAGCTTCACTCCAAACCAAATCACACTTATCCCTCACACAGCTAGATAGCTACAACTATGAATAGCTTGTTGTTTACTCCAAACCGAAATAGGACTAGCACACCAACATCAACACTAGCTTGTGCTTGGGAAGAAGGGAGTTTTATATAGGATGAATGGATGGGAGATGGATCCTCTTCTCATGGGAGAAGGTCTTATCCCTTGAGGTAGGTCTATCATTATAGGGGAAAGGAGCCCAAACTGACATCCTCAACCTCATCCAGCCAAACCATTTACCAGACCTCTGTTGCGACGCTTCTAGAGCTGGAAGCTTTGGCTCTTAATTTAAAAAACTTTCCATAATAGGACTGGTGCAACTGGAACATAGCTCAGTCGCTCCGTTCGGCCCTAGGGATATTGCTAATCTCTGCACATTAGCGCGGCAGAGACAAATGTCATTAGTGTCAGTCTTGTAAACTGGGCAAAACAGAAGTTTCAGGGGAAATGGTGCAAAAGGGAATTGATCTACTCATGAAGAGGGACACAATGGGAGTTTCTTCATTAAGGCAAAGCATGTGGGGTTCACTGTAGAGGTCCTCCAGGATCAAGGAATGGGGAGTACAGGGACAGTGACAAAATACTGTGTAGCACTATGCCACTAGGAGGAAAAGTGGTTCCATTCATTTCGATTGTATATCATTACACAATAGAGAAAAGCAACATGGTAGTGGGATTGATAGAGCATAATAAAGGGGGTTTAGTGTTTGTAGTAGTCTATCAAGCCACAAGTCTTAGGTAACTCCATAGAGAGTGCTTACTCCTTTGTACTTACATTATTTCCATTAGAGGGAAAGAGAGAGTAGAGAAACCTCATGTTCCAGTTAGGTTTTCTCCCATAATGGTTTCCTACAACACATATCATGTTCATTGCGGTTGGTGTGTAATTGTATTTTATTTCTCTCTAGTTTCTGCATTTTATCTATTACATGCATAAGTATAAAATAATAATCAATAAATTTAGAATCCAAGGAAATTACTCCTATGAGTATAGATGCCAATATATTTGTATCAAATCCATTATAATGAAGTATCTTGTGGAATATGCTTGATAGTTTATGAATCATGTAATCACACTTGACCTATTTCCATTTGCATTAGTTTTTCTTCCATTTTGTGACCTTAACCTTCATGGCAAGACCACCGCAATGAGTGGTATTCTTTTACCAGGTTCTTTTCCTTCATGGTTCTTAGGTTAATTCCACCTATATGGAACTCACTCATTTCTCTAGGATGAGCTTCCAATTTTTTCTTTTCATGCTCATTGTACATTGAAAGTGGGTGAGCTTACTCTTGTCCATTTCTCATAATCATTAAACTATGAGCAAGAGACCATATTGGGCATCCTTTTACTTGTTTTTTAGTATTATTAAACCATATGAAAAACATGTCCTATTATGTACAACTTTAACTCATTTTCATTCTCATTAAAACTAAATGAAAAAAACCTTTGATATTACTTGTATTCTCCTTCATATTTGTTAATCCATGTAGGAGATACCAAACGAAAAGAAGAATGAAGGAAATCATTGATATTTGTATCAATAAATGGAAACCATCAGTGGAATCACCCTTGCACATGTACCCTATTTATGCCCTAATATTATAGTCATGTTATATCATGCCTAGGATTCATACCATTAATATGATTCATATACTCCAACTAGTTAATCATCTAGTCACAATGGAGAGTGCTCAAATGCCTCATGTGTTGTTGCACTATATTGTTGTTCTATTAAAGCAATTCTTCTAGGTCACCAACATGTTGTACTATATTTTGAAGGGAAGTAATCCTGAGTCAATCATTTGTAGTTTTATTGATGTTCAATGTCGAATCTGTAAGTCATACTTGGTGACTATCTCTTCACATCATCTCTTAATATGTTTTTTTGTCAATTCGTGGGGGATATGTCAAGGCCCTCCTTCAACAAATATCTTCCTATTGATTCCAACTCATCACCTAGGAAGTGCATCTAAAAAGTAGCTGGTACCTTGGATTTTGCAGTCAAAAGTGGTAGGATTCCACATGATCAACAATGGATTTACCTCATTGACACTTGATCAATCAAATTTGTCGGTGTTTTACCTTATCTCATCTATTCACACTCAATATATTGTACTAGGTACCTTGGGGTCCATTTTCATTATTAGTTGGTCCTCTTGCATATATTAATGACATTCATTAATGAATGGTAATCAAAAAATGTATACCATGTTGAACATCAACACATCTATTTTTGTGACATAGATTCATACCATCAGGTTGGAATAATGTTGGTGGAAAATTTTGAAATGTTAGTGACCCATATCAACCTGAGTTGCCAACAAAAGAGGTTGTCGTAGTCTAGTTTTTTGTCGACATTTTCACTCCCTTTTGGAAAGGAGTGTCTCACCCGAGGCGAGCTAGAACCATAGAAAATATGTGTAGGTTTTAACCCCGTAAAAAATTACCTGCATACGAGTTCTAAAACACAGAAAATAAACAATGCGAGAGAATAACACATAAAACACATATACACAGAGATTTTCCCATGGATCCCAAAACCAGGACTACTAGATTGATTTTTCATTATGTTCCTTTCAATGTTACAATACATATATATATACATGTTGAAGCATCCAATACCATGGACTGAAAACCATTATGCCCAAAACCATGTGCGAAAAACCATGAACAAAACCATAGGTAGGTTCTCCCCACCTAATATAGGGTCCAAAAAAAATTTCCCTGGGGCGTTGTCCTGGACCCTGTAGAGGGCACTACCTACCCCCCTCAAACCCCCTGTGACTCCCCTAGTTCACAATCGGTGCAACAAAGGGGGGGCTCCACCCCCCTTCTAACCCCTCGATTAACTAGGGTGGCTAGTCGTGGAAAGAATATAACACAACCCAACATTCTCCCACTTGTTGTTCTCTTTCCATAGGGGGCCACAGGAAAGCTTAGTCATTTATCCAGCCCTACAATGCCCATTGTTTCTCTACACCAAGAGAAATTCTTACACCTCACAGATTTTTTCAATGCATCTGCAGTATTCTTCAAAGTGTCCACCTTTACCAGCAACACCTTTTTTCCTTCTATCATATCCCTCACAAAGTGATACTGAACATCAATGTGCTTTGTCCTTGAATGGTAAGTAACGTTCTTTGCCAAGAAAATTTCACTTTGGCTGTCATAGTCTATCCTTATAGCTCCTTGTACTAACCCCATACTTGAACACAATCTCTGCAACCAAACTACTTCCTTGCTTTCATGAGTGGCTGCCATGTATTATGCCTTTGTAGTTTATAGTGCCACTATAGATTATTTCTTACTCATCCAGCTGACTGCACCTCCAAATAGGTTAAACACATACCCACTTGGAAATATTCTCTGATCCAGATCTCCAGCCCAGTCAGCATAAAAAAAGCCACGAATATCCAAAACTCTATCCAATCCTTATCTTCCTTGGTAGCACAAACCATAATCACTAGTGCCACACAAATACTTGAAAACTTGCTTCACTATTGTCCAATGCTCCTTCCCTGGTTTTGACATAAACCTGCTCAATGCTCCCACTGTATGTGCAATGTCTGGTTTAGTACAGGGCATCACATACATCAGGCTACCCACTGCACTTGCATATGGAACACGGGACATGTCCTCTTCCTCTTCTTGTGTCTTGGGACACTGTTCAACAGATAAATTTACACCTACAGGAATAGGAACCTTCACCAGTTTACTATCCTGCATATTAAAACTCTACAGTATTTTCTTGACATACTTCCTTTGGTTTAACGAGAGCTTCCTCTTTACCTGATATCTTTTAATTTCCATGCCCAAAATATATTTTGTAGCACCAATATCTTTCATGTCGAATTTGGAGGACATTTGGGTCTTCAAATCCTAGATAATTTCTTTGTCATTTCCAACCAGCAACATATCATCCACATACAAGACCAGTTAAATAAAATAGTCACCAATTAATTTAAAATACACACAATGATCTTCTTTGCTTCTGGTGAAGCCAAGTCCCCATATAAATGTATCAAATTTCTGATACCACATCCTTGGTGACTGTTTCAACCCATATAGAGACTTCTTTAACTTGTATACTAGTTCTTTCTTACCCTTAGCCACAAAACCTTCAAGTTGCTTCATGTAGATCTCTTCTTCCAGATCCCCGTGAAGAAATGTTGTCTTCACATCCATCTGTTCTACCTCAAAATCAAAAGCAGCAACAATAGATAACAGTGATCTAATAGAAGCTACCTTGGCAATAGGAGAAAAAATATCACTAAAATCAATTCCCGGTACGTGGGAATAATCTTTTGCTACCAACCGAGCTTTGTATTTCTCCACCTTTCCTTCTACATTTGTCTTATTCTTGAACACCCATTTGCTACCAATGGGTTTCCTTCCAACCAACAACTCCACCAGATCCCAAGCCTCATTTTTGTGCAAAGATGACATTTCATCAACCATGGCCTCTTTCCAGAGTTTTCCATCCTCTAAATCTACTGCTTCCTTCATATTTCTGGTATCATCATCAGTAATAGATAAAGAAAAATTTGAACACAAAGCAGATGGACTATACCTTTCTGCTTGCCCTCTTTCTCAGACTAATCTTCTCACAACCAGAGTTTGTGGCTCTTCATCTTCTGATTCCTCTTCTGTTGTAGAGTTTGATTCTTCCTCCTTTAGCTCAAACTATATCTTCTCGAGTTCCTTTGATGGGACTTCATGTTTAATATTTTTCACCTCTCTGAACACCACATCTCAGCTGTACACAACCTTCCTTATTACCGGGTTCCAAAGCTTATAACCCTTTAGACCATCCTTATACCCAATAAAGATGCACTTTTCAGATTTACTATCCAATTTGTTCTTTTATCCTTTGGAACATGTACATATGCATCACATCCAAATACCCTCAGATGTGAAAGAGAGAGTTTCTTATGAGTCCATATCTCTTGTGGAGTCTTATCCTCCAATGCTGATGAAGGTAATCTATTGACCAGGTAACATGTTGTCTCCATCACCTCTACCCAGAATTCCTGTCCTAAACTGGCACCACTAAGCATGTTTCTTTTCCTTTCCATCAATGTCTTGTTCATTCTTTCCGCAACTCCATTTTTCTCAGGTGTGTATGGAGTTGTCTTCTGTCATGCTATACCACGCTTCTTATAGAATTCTTAAAACTCCTTGCTGCAAAAATCCCCACCGTTATCTGTCCTAAGCACCTTTATCTTCTTCCATGTTTGGTTTTCCACCGAGCCTTAAATTATTTAAACATGTCAAAGACTTTAGATTTCTTCTTAAGGAAATATATCCATGTATTCCTTGAGAAGTCATCTCTAAGTGATACATAGTACATAGACTTACCAAGTGATGGAACCTTCACAGGACCAAACACATCACTGTGCACAAGCTCTAATATTTGTTTCACGCTCTTACCACCAGAGGGGAAACTTACCCAATTCTACTTCCCATATACAAAAGAACCTACCTCTATCCAAGTGGAATATGATGAAGTAATTTGTTCCTGCACTTTCTTTAAGAGAGGCTAGAGGTCTTCAATGATATCATCTTGAAGCTTGCAAGAGAAAGATGGAGCATCTTTAGTGGAGTCCCTAGGATGCATAACATCAAAAAAAATAATATCTTGGCCATCCTGCTTCATAGAAATAATCCTAGGCCATGAAAGAACCTCATTGTGAAACACCTTTATATTGAGATAGAAGGACAACTTGTGCATGGAGAAAGTTTCCTGGTTAACATTCAATGGCCGAATATAATAATGGTTCTGGCCAATCCCAAACCAAATTTGGTGAGCATATCAGTCGAGTAGCAGAAGAGGCACTCTCAAAATATTGTGGGTAACACCAATCATCTTATTGTACTAGTTCCTAAAGGCGAGGTCATTAAATTCATGATTGATCGTATCCTAAGTGTTGTGTCACAAAGAATATGCATAAGAAAAGGGTTCATAATTAGCGAAAAGTATTAGGTCTCTTCCATCAGGTGGGCACCATTTCTACATGGTGAGAGGAATAGGTAAGTACCCAAAAATGAAATAAGTGACCCTGGCATGGACATCTTCAGCAGATTCAAATAACTCATTGAGAAAATAGCTAGACCAATTTAACTGATCTCCTCGAACATAGGCCTCTAGAATAGAAATTATATCGAGAGATCATTCTTCTTTGGTGAAATTTCGCATGAGCTTGCTAGAAATTATAGTACATGCGACCTTGATAGGTTGATTATGGATCATATCAATAACAACTCCTCGTCCCTTCCTCTCAGTGCCATAATTTTTATACAAGTTACTCTCATCCTTCTTCTTGCCCTTGTTTGAGACCTTCTAGAATTTCATATTAACATAAAAACCATAGGCAGAGAGTCCTATGAGCATGTGGATATCTTGGACATGGATCGGATGTTACCGACCCGACCATAGAGAACCTCCATGCAATTGGCTAATTAGAACCATATTACACCTCATGACTTCCCCCGTGGTACCAAAGACAGGTAAGTCATGTAGAATAAAAAAGGAATATTGTTTTAATAGGTGGAAGTCGAATTTGATTTTGAGAGTAGAATAGGCACTAGGTCTGACATTCGGCTCCATGAACACTTCAGTGCTAAGGGAAGGGAAAATATTATGGTTTGAGAGGTCATTATCTACCAGAGTGGCTTTTTCATATTTGTTGATGAGGTCATTGTGGGAATGGATATGAGAGTTGATGGGGAAGAGAGACACAACATTTTTAATTTTGAGACCCATGATAATAAAATGATGACTCTAAACAGTATGAACAGGAGGGAGCCAACAACGTGAAGACTCAGTGGATGGCGACATAGAAGCCAAGGTGAAAACTTGAGAAATATCAAGGTGGAATGACATGCGAAGGACAATGAACGAGGGTTATATAGAGATATGTACAACATAAGGTTGAGGTGACTTGACTGTTATGCTATGGATAAACACTGGACCTGAAAACCCATCATGATTATGAAAAATTGCTTCACTTGCCTTGACAATTTAAGTCACTGAAACCCCAGATCGAGGAGTAATAGAAAATCTTATCGAGATGCGATTATATCATGTTACGAACTAACTAAGACAAGACAAAACTTAATCATTGAAAATACAAGTATTAAAGCCAAATGACAAGATAGAATGTGATAAAAACCCCCTGACCACAATTTCTTGTGGTGGGTCGCAACTAAAAAACACTATCGTTGTTGCAACGAAAAGAAGCCAACTCTAGTTAAGACTAAAAAAACCATCAAATGGAATGTACATGAACTAAAAATTATGCAACTACCATAAAACCTAACTAATACTCCCTTTTCATATAGCACTTTAATCAAAATTTAATGAGCCAAAATAGGGTTTTAGGCAAGGTCAATTCACTCAACTAGGAAAAGGAATTCCATCCAACTGAGAAAGCTTGATAGCTCCAAAATCTCTAATTGCTGGGACATAAAAGGGACCAAGCCAATGCATTTGGAGCTTACCAGGATGCTTTAGATACTTACTATCGTAAAGTAACACATGATCCACAACAAAAAATGACTTATTTTTAATGTGCTAGTTATACCAAGCCTTTTGTCTTTCTTTCTCCATAGCCTGGTGGAAATTTGGAAGGAAGCGTTGCTCATCCAATTTCCATAATTCCTACAATATTTCTGGGATGGATTCATCTTACGGAATCTTAGTGGCATGAGAAATAAAGAGGTTAGGGAATATAAATTCTACTGGAGCCACTTCTTCCCTTCCATAAGATAACTAAAAATGGGTATATTTATGCAACCCTTTGGATATAGTGCGATAAGCCCATAATTTTGCTAGAACTAATTCATCCCTGTCATCCCTATTTTTAGAACAAATTTTAGTAAGATTCTTCTCCAAAATTTTGTTAAAAGATTCAACAATTCCATTTTCTTATGGATGATAAGAGCTACTCTTGTGATGTTGTTTCATGAATTTCTGCAACAATTTCTGAACTGTCTCATTAATAAAGTGGGAACCTTGATCACTAGTAAGGCTTAGGGGACATCCAAATCTGGTGATTATGTTTTTAAAAAATCAACCGTGTTGTTGTATAAGTGGTGCAGTATTTAACATGAGATGCGTTCTCCCAACAAGTTTGATAATCCATTGTAGTAATGATATATCTGGCATGGGAATGATGAGCAAGTGGGTGAATGGATCTAATGAAATCAACTGCCCATTTTTCAAATTCCTCTAACGCCCAATATTGATGTAGAGGTAACTCATCTCGTCAAGATGGTCAAATAACAAGCTGAAAAACACCATACTACTTGGCATATTCCTTGGTGTCTTTGAATAAGGTTGAACACTATAAACAAGCTTGTAAAACCTTCCAAGCAATAGCTTTCCCTTCAACATGTCCTCTTGCAATACCTGCATGACATTCCCATAAAACATTGTCCCTCTCATGATCCAATACACATTTCCTCAAAATATGATCAAGTCCCATTTTATATAACTGGCCTATGATTAATTGATGGTGGCACGAACAACCATATGTCATTTCTACATAGATGTATACTCCTTCGAGAACTAACATGTTGCAAGGAACAATGAAATATCTTACAAATAGTGTGGAACTACTTCAATGCGAAATAAGTGGGAATCTGATAACTGATCATCAATTGAACCCCCGTAGTCTCCTAATTCAAGGTGAGATAAATGATCTAGAACCACATTTTATCTCCTTGGCTTAATATTAACTTCAAAGGTAAACTCCTGGAATATAAAAATCCACTGACAAATTCTCCCTTCAAGCACTATTTTGTTAACCAATTATTTCAAAGTTGAATAGTCTGTAAAGAATTTAAAAGGACCATAGCAAGATAGTGTCGAAATTTCTGGAGAGAATACACCATAGCAAGAGCTTCCCTTTCTGTAGTTGTATAATTCTTCTCCATAGTAGAGAGTTTATGTCTGGTGAAATAGAGGGGATGATCTAAATTTCCTTCTCTAAGTTGCCCAAAAATAACTCCTAACACAATTCTGGATGCATCTATATGAACATGGAATTCCTTATTCCAAGAAGGATAAACCAAAATGGGTGCACTTACGAGTTTCTCTTCAAGAGTATCAAATGTAGAGCCACACTCAATAGACGAAATAAACCTTTCAAATTTCTTCAAAAGATTCTCTAGTGGTGCTATGATTAAAACATAATTTGAAATGAACCTACAATAATACCCAGTATGTCCCAAAGTCAATTTCAACTGCTTCACAGTAGTTAGTGGTGGCATATTAAATATCACCACAACTTTGGTTGCGTTAGCACATACTCCTTCCTTGCACACTATGTGACCCGATAATGATCCAAAGGGGAGATAAAAAATGCATTTATTCAAGTTAAGAAAGATTTGACGCTTTCTGCATTTGTCGACCATAACTCGTAACAAGCTAGAATGCTTCTTTAGAAAACTATAAACTGTCTAGTCATCCATGTAGACGTCAATAAATTTATGAATATATTCTTGAAAAGAAGCTATCATGATTTGTGAGAAGACTGCAGGAGCATTATTTAATCCAAATGGCATAACATTATATGAATAACAACCCCATTCAGTCATAAATGTTGTTTTATTCTTGTCTTCCTTTGCAATCATGACTTGGGGATACTCATAAAATCCATCTGTAAAAGAATAAGCTTCATTTCTTTCAACATTGTCCAAAACTTCATTGCTTAAAATAGTGGGTAATGTGTCATGTACACAAGCATTGTTGATACTTCTATAATAAATTAACACTCTAATTTCCCGGGAATCTTTCTTATCTTGGATAACAATGGGGCTTATCCACTCAGCCTCATCAACTAGAAATATAAGTCCAGCAACAAACATCTTGTCAATTACCCTCTTCACTTTCTCTTTAACCCTTGGATTTAGCCTGTAAGGTCGATGCTTAATTGGTTTCACATCCAATTTCAATGATATCTTCATCTCCCTAATCTCTCCTTTAATGCTTTTTAATTTAGATTCTAAAGAAGGAAATAAATATTCATACTCCAGAAGAAAATAAGGACTTCTTTGGTAGTTTGATCATCCCAATAGTCAACGATAGAAGAAAGTTTGGGTTTCTCTTCAGTTCCAATGTTTAAATTTTTCAACTTGAGTGGATGAAAATGTGGTGCAATAGTAATAAGGTTTTCTTTTATCTCCCTCTCTCCTTCAGATTCTTTAAATGATAAATGCCTTAATTTTTCGAAATCATCATCTGGTTCTATGTTAATTTTACCACAAGCTATAACTTCATGAAACCCCAAATACTATTGATTTGCAAAATATCCATATTTTTTTGCATTCTTCTAGAGCACTCCCAAACGGGAATAACACCCTTTTGATAGCCTTGAGAGCTTCAACTATCTTCTCATTAGTTTCATGAAATGAAAAGTCTTTGCAGAATTGATCAATCATAACATTCCAGTCTGTATTTTTCCTTTTCATATACTCCTTCAAGTACTAGTCTTGTGGAATAGTACCCAATGTATGAATGAATTGATGCATCTGTATCACAACTGGTTCACCATCATCCTTCCATGTGGAACAACAATTCTAGATGTGATTTTGTGGGCTAATACATCCATCATACATAGGAATCTTACTGGAGGTTTTGTCTGAAGGTGAGACTCTATAAATCATAACAGTTTTAATAGTATCCCAATCATGAAATTGGTCACGATGGGCTACCCATCATCTTGCAGGGGTCACTTGCAAAGAAACATTCATCTTTGACCTTCTTCTATTTGGGAGTCAACTTCTTGAATAGAATTCACAATAGATTCAGTACCATTGAAAATAGGATAATTACGTACCTCAATACCGATTCAATAAAGACACTTGACAGTTATACAATGTTGCAAATGAAGCTCATGGTCTCCCTGCTGCTAGTCCTCCATCGCGACATCAAACTCTACTTCTGTACTTTGGACACTTATCCAACTGATGGACCCAAATGTCGCGGGCTTAATATAATCCTCCCTCTTCCCAACAGTCAATTGATACAGTTTCTCTATAAAAATGTGTTCTTCAACATAATCTACAGGTTTGGTAAAGCTTGGGATTTGGCATGGATCCAACGGTTGTATGATACGAACTCCATCCACCTCAAAGGTCATAGTTTCCCATTTTAGATCAATGACTACATAATTTTAAAATACTGACTTGATACGCAATAAAGGTGGATATGGATCCATATAACCCATAATATCAGTTACTTCAAAATTTTCATAAGTCTTAACACCTACAATATCAACCTCAACATATTCTAATTTCTTGATGGGTAGAGTACAAACTAGTTGGCCATGTGTAGTTGAATGGGTGAGAAGACCAATTTGGGTTTCCAAAGCACCTCCCAAGTTTTCCTCTGTAAAATATTAATGTTTGAACCAAGATCTAACATGTAACCCTTGATTTGATATCCAACAATTTGAGCATCAATCTAAAATTATCTTCTGGTTCTCTTCTTATTTTTCTGAACTCGACTTGAATGCCTTTCAGGAAGACTAGCATAAATATATTCTTCTGAAAATGGATCATCCTTCAAAACAAATATTAACCTTTTGCGCAATTGACCAAAAAGTTTCTCATCATTCATTATCTGCAAGAATATCTTAAACCATTTCAAAATTGGTTGGGATATCTCTTGTGAGGGTCTAAGACTTTTATTCTTCACTTGTTCTGGTTGCTCGATTCGGGGACTTTGAGAAGAAATTAATTGCCAGAATAATTCAACTACATCTCTAGATTATTCTTTCTATTGGTTGGGATCATAATATTTATTCAATGGTGTTGGCCTTATGATAGTTGGTTGCTCAGAGGTTCAAACATTAGCTCCAGTCATTTTCCCCTCCTCTTGTCACAATATTAATATTTGGTTGTGCCATTGGCTCTGGTTCTTGTGGTTCAACATTAATCAAATTATCTCCCTTGATCTGGTTATGTTCTTCCCAACAGAAAATCAACTCTAGAAAGTCTTCTATAGCATTTGAATTCACCCAATAATATGAACACCAAGGTCTCCTCAGCATTAGACATCCCCTTGTGACATGACTCTCCTAGTCACAGTTATAACATCTGATTGGGCCTCTTTCTCCTGTCCTCCCTCCCATTAGAGCTCCTCGTCCTCATCCTGAAGGAGATTCATTCACTCAGAAATTTGTACAATCTAGGAAATCAACCAAAGCATCTAAAGACCGACATTGACCCATATGATGTGTCGGTGACCCACAAAATCACAAAAGAGAATGTTTGGCACATTGGAATACTTTTTTAAAATAGGACATAGTCGAGGTGAGTAGCCATAGGAGCTAAAAATTTCACAATACTCGTTCATGGACATACCTTGATGCTGAGGGAACACCTGATATTGAGTTGGACCTTGGAAGGCATTGTTGAAGAAATTTGCGGAAATTTGGGATTATGCGGTGGCGGCAGAGGAAGTCCCATAAGCAAAGTAGATGGTCCTAGGCCCTTAAGCCGCGGACATTCTGTGACATGATGTTCTTTGACTTGACAGTGTGTACACCAAACTTGAGGTTGCATAGGTTGCGTAGGAGAAAGGTCCTTGATCCTTTCAGTAAGAGTAGCAATCTAGTTCTAGAGTCCCATAATAGTAGGATCAGTAGAAGCATCACCCAATTTGTAATCTCGAGGACATCTTACCATTTCTTCAATCAAACTTGCTTGTTCTAAAGCATCCTATAGTGTGTCAATCTTCTATTATGATAGTGGAATCTTGTTCTTTGGTAACAAAGCTTTAATAAAACAATCCCTTTGATGATGAGGATCAATAGGATATGACAGTTTTCTAATAGCATCTTTGAATCTTTGCATGCACTACCAAGAAAATTCCCCCTCCCTTTGATGAACATCCAATAATTCCACTAAGCCTTGCTAATTAGATTGAGGTAACTTAAATTTTTGAAGAAATTCTCGTTTAACAACATCCACATAGGCATTGGGATTTGCAACAAGCCACTTTATAAATTAGCAGAGTGCCTTATCTCTTAGAGTAGTTTGGAACTCAATAAGTTTTGTGGCATCCAAAATTTGCCGAGTTGTCCAAAAAACTTCACACAGGTACCAATTTTTCTCAACATCATCACCACCTCAGCCTAAAAATTATGGATAGCGAGTAAGCGATCCGGCTGTAGTTCCAGCCATAACTGTGTGCCCTAGTTAAAAAATTACAAATCCTTTAGACCTTAGTTGAAAGTGATTACCTGAACTAGACTGAACATTATACTTGGAACAACTTCCTCTATTGGAACTACCAACACTATATGTAGAATGTATTTGGTGGAAATTTATAGTCTTAGTTAACTTAGAAAGGAATTGATAAGGATTTCGATACAGTACTGAGGGAAGGTCAGGAAGAGGAAGAGTTGTACTGTTATGTTGCGAGATATTGCTAATGGGATACAGATCATATTCAAATAACAATCCCCTCATCACAAAATGCATGTCATCATCTACTGGAGTATGCTTCCTTGACATCGTAATTAGCTGCACAGGTGGTTTAGTCATATGAAATATTTCTGACTCTGGGTGGGGCCTACCAATCCTAATTGAAGTTTGAACTCCCCCAAAACTACCACCAATGTCCCCTACTTCGCCAGACAAAGGTTCCTCATGCTCTCAACTTCTCTGCAATTTGGGACTATCGATGTTATACTCTCGTGATGCTGAAACTATCACCGCTTCTCCTATCCTTTTCAATTCTGTCCTTTTACTCTGAATCTCTCACAAATTTCTTTCTCGCCACTCATAAGAAATTTGCGCCCTTTGTAATGCTCTAAAATCTTGTTCCTTGAAAAAATATTCTGGATACATAACAATAGCCTCTCATTTCCTCAATTAGACAACATTCCTCTCCCTAGGTCCAACCCCCAACACCTATGGTTTTAAGAGACCATTCGATCTTCTTGGAATGGTAGCAAATTTTCTTCAACCATCAATACCCTAATCCACAAGAGAATTTATTTCAACAATCTTCCCTACAACCCAAACTTGAAAGATATTTTCACTCTAGAAAATGAATGATGATATTCAAATACAAATTTAATAATTTAAGCTTATATCACCACATTCACCCAAAAATCAACAATTCTTGTCGGATCTATATCCAACTATTGGAGTTTAGCCAGATCAGTTATCGACCAATCTCTATGAATTGCAGGCTAAATTCCAACCCCTGCCTCGATTCGTAATCATTTTAATGAATCTTGTAACTTATCAGGAAACTCACACCAGAAGATTTTGTATTGATCACATGCAGGTTTAGTGTACAAAACTTCTGCTTTGACCCAACCTAGGTTCTTTTATCTCAGTGGAGCTTGTTTCAAAATAAAGTGATCAACTTTCTCATGACACCAATTCTGAATACCTCTACCAAAAATTCTAGATACCATGATCTAAATCCCTTTCATTCTTAGGGTCCCAACAATAGAACCATTTGTTGGTGGAACATTTTGAAATGTTAGTGACGCAGGATCAGCTTAAGTTTCCAACAATAGAGGTTGTCATAGCCTAGCCTTTCGTTAGCATTTTTACTCCCTTTTGAAAAGGAGTGTCCCATCCGAGGTGAGCCAGAACGATATAAAAGATGAAGGGATCTAGATTAATACCACAATATCATTTGTGCCATTAACAATTATCAGCTACACAACCATATTATAAATGAAACGTGCACTCATTACATAAGAATTCAAAACATCACTTGCATGAATAAAACTGAAAATTTTGAAAGGGGGCTACACATTTTTCAAACAACAACAACAATACAGAAATTCCCAAACTCTATTTTATTAACATTTCCAACCATTACATCAGGGATCATATAGATATTCAGGACTCTCTCAACCAAAACAATGAATCAAACTTTATAGTGCATATATTAGATCTTCTGTGCAAATAAAGAGTTCTGCGACACCCGAAATACAACTAGCACAAAGACTCAATCTGTATGAAAAAGTTGTTGAATTACTCCCTCTATGGGTTCCTTATAGGCTTGCTCACTTGATCTAGTCTTCTTGGCAGTTTCTTGATGCTACCTAGATTTTGTCCTCTTTGACAAAATATCGGAGTTGTTTTCCTTTTTTCCTATTGATTTGTTCAAAATTGGTCCCATTTTCCTACTTCCGCGAGCGTTCTTCCCTATTTTCGGGTTGTGTTCTCCCAATGTTTTCTTCTCTGCCACATTTAAACTTTCAGTGAACTAGTTCTGATTGCTTTAAGCATTTTCCTTCCGCACCTGTTGTTCACTATATTTTCCGTAAAAAATGAAGGACGCAAGAGATGAAGACATTGGGTTTGGGGGCATACTTCACTTATTCATGTTATCCCTCCTAAGATGTAATGGATTATATCACTATGATATGTACTTTGAAGAATACTTGGCACTCTCATTGGTGTCATATGTCTTTCTTATTTATATTGTGACATAAAATCATATTTTATGTGCTCAATTTTTTTCATGACATGGATCCACCATGTGCTTTTTCATGGCCATGGTGTTGGATATTATGACATGGATCTATAATGTATTGTGTTGGTGGCCATGCTTCATTCTCTCTCTCTTATATTGAGAATGGGTATACCTAGCTTGAGGGATGATTTATATATCTTATTCATTGATCATTATTTGCAGGTATGATTGGTACCTTGATCAAAGACCTCCTTCCTTACTCTTCTCACCATGAATTTTCATAATGTTATAAATTAAATAACGGAGCAATGGAACACATAAAATATTGTGGAAAGGAAAAACACATAAAACAAGAGAGGCAAAGTTATACATGGTTCATATAATTTGGGCTATGTTCACGAAAAAACAACAAGTCCTTCCTTTTATATTATCCAACAAACTAAAGGGATGCAACCTACAACACATCCATGGTAACTTCCTCTTTTCTCTCACACAGTCTCTCCTCTTTTCTCTGTGCATAATATTAGTACACAACCATAATAAATTTCCCTCATATAAACTGATGGTTTCCTTGTAGGGAATAAAAACCTACATTAACATAACTTCTATCATCAGATCTTCTGCCTAATGAACAACCTAGATTGACTACAAAATTACAATATTTTAAAAGGAATTTTTTCATCTAATTTTCTCTTCGGGGGCACTACCCGAACCCCTACCCAAGGGGGGCTAGAGGGTGGTGTAAATAATGGGGAGGGGGGGGGATGTTACAGATCCATTTGGGCACATCAAACCCAACTTACAGATCGATACTATTAGGGATCATCAACCCCTACTGCAGTTGTTACATGCCCTAAAGAAGTTAGTCATCAGAATGCCTCACTTCTCAAGAAGTTCCATCACTAAAAACATCCAAAAACTACCTCTAAGAAGATCAACGCAGGTAGGCCTTCATTAGGGTGCGCTGCAATGCGAACCATACACTGACAGGGTGCTATGCAGTGCACTTAGTCCCTCTTTGGCCTATGCTGAGCAAATTTGAGCAAACTTTCGTGAGGGTTTGAAGATTCCTTATCCATTGGAAGCCTCTAGAAGTTTCTCAATGTCACCTACTCCTTTGAGTTCGAATTTGGATGAGGAAGGGAGTTAGGAAACATCAATCCCCTATCCCTTCTTCCATGGAACTAATTTCTAAATTTAGAAAGGCATTCATTATCACCATTGATGGCATAACCTCCTTCATTCACCTATAAAAATATCACTCATCTAAGAGATCCGAGGGCTGGAAATTATTGAATTGTAGGGAGATGTTGGTGATATGAGATTAGAATTGAGTGCAAGTATTGTTATAGTGTTGAAGTGTCTTGCTTGTCATGAGGTGAAGAGGATGGGATTGAATTGGAAGAGTGTCACTGGATCGAGCACATATGGGTTGTAATTCTTCCTCTTATCAATAAAGTCTTCGAAACTTTTTCCCTTATGCTTGTGTTATATGTTGATGCTTTCATATGTATATCATGTTCTCGATTCCATGTTATTTATAAGCAATAGATCGTTATCATTTTCTTTGATGGGTTTTTGTTTCTGTTTGTGTGCAGGTACTTCTCAAGTGATTTAAGTACGGGAAGGAGCAACGGAATCGGTCAAGAGAGATAAGGAACAAGCAAAAAATACAAGTAGGTTCTCTATTCTTTTATTTTATCTATTGTTTATAGGAAAGGTAGAGATTAATTTGTCTATTGTTTCTAGACCTGCTACTAAGTTTAGAGGGTTAGGAATTTGTTCAAGAACACTAAATTTTCCCAAAACAAATTGTCGATTCCACTGAGGAACTAGATTATCCATCTTAGTAGCTTATCAGCCTCTTAAGAAATTTCTATATACTGTACTTGTGATCATTCATTGAATTTCAGTCCTCTTTCATTGAAAATTGAGTCGAAACTGTGTCAAAATTACCTTCAGAATTGCTCACTGTCATCAGTGCACTCTCTCTAACTGCTGCCTATGCTACAGTGCACTTCCCGAATAAATACAGAGTGATTCAGCGCACTATCTTTAACTGCTACCTACGCTGATCCCTTGAGGGTCAGTTTCCCATCTAGGAACTAAAAGTTTTTGCCAATTTTCTCTTGTTTGAATTAGTTGTTGAATGTCAATGGTCTTTTGTCTCTGAAAATAGTTTTTCATCTCCTTAATTTTGCCCTACTTAGACTAGGATTGTAAAATTTTTCTTATGTATTTAATTTATCATTTTCAATTTATAGTCGAAAGTTAGTTTTAATCGATTCATCTTTAGCAAAAGAAAGTGTCGTAAAATCGTCTTTTCCTTCGAAAGTTGAATTGTCATCAAATTTTCATTCATAAAAGATCAGTTGGTTGATATGTGCATATGATTAGTCTTTTCATTGAAAGTGTCATAATTCCTCATTTCTTTGAAAACAAAAGTGTCGCAGAGTCTTCCTTTCCTTGAAAAAAAATTGTCGCAAAATCGTCATTTTTATGAAAAGAGTTTGTTGATTGTTTGTGCATTAGTTTTCCTTTTTGAATCATTCACATAAAGGGAAATTGAAAAGAAATAGATGCATTTTCATTGAAAAGAGTTTGTCTGTGCTAAATGGAATAGTGTAGGGAATTTTCATTTAGATTGTGCTCTTTGCTCTATGATCAAAAGAAATCTGATTTCTCTATCCCTAAGTATTTAGGATTTTCATTGTTAAAACTGAATGGAAAGAATGCTTATCATGATAGTTGCATTCCTAGGAATTTCAGAATACATCGTGTGGTGAACTTGAAAGGAAAATTCCTAAGCAATATCAACTTAAAATGAACATCAATTTATCTAATAATGCATTGGAACTTAACGAAAAACATCTAGAGGTCTAGGCTAGAGACGTGTTCTGGTGTCTTTAAACCTAGTGGTTGTCGTTTTCACTGAGGTTGGGTGATTCCTCCTCTCTGATTCGATAAGTGCTAGTACGGACTTATGCTCCCTGTACCATCGAGTATATGGTGGGAGACCCCAATAGGTTGAAATCCTTTATCCCTAGGAAGTCGAGTCTTCTGCCTTACCGATCGCAACGCACCGAACACAGCATTCAGGAAGATTGACTGTCGTACGTAAAGTCCTTGGTCATTTCTCTTTCATTTATCACCAAGGTGTATATTGCAGTTTTGCGATTTGTCTGGTAAACCCTCTTGTTTAGAATCTCTAGAGCAGTCACTTTCGTTCCTTTTCGACTCTTTAAAAGTAAAAGGATCCTCTGAGCACTTGTCCTTTCAGGCTCATTAAACATCGAAGGCGACTAGAGTCATCTTTTGCTTTTCTCGACTCTCTAAAAATGAAAATGTGAAATTGTGTTCTAGTGTCGTAAAAAATTAATTGACCATGAATAACATCCTTATTCCTTAGTTGACTTTAAGTTGATAGAATTAATTAGCAATCATGGAGGAACATCAAGCCAAACCCTGTCGTTCGCAGAAAACAACGAGCCAACCTCCTCTGCCTCCCAAAACAACACCAATTCGGACAAAGCGGTCTTGTTTAACTAAGTCTAGTACGTCAAGAACTCCTAGTTCTTCAACTGGATTAACTGAAACATTTGTTTCAGTAGCTACAAAGACTCCAATTACTCCGACTATTTCTAGTACATCCATTCCTAAAGAAGAAGTTTCACAATTACCTGAGGACATTAGCACTGATCCTAGTGAAATGGTAATCAAGGTTGTGCAACAACAAGTTGATACTCAACTTGAAATTGTTCAACAAGAAAGTGCTTCTGAACTTGAATCAGTTCAACCAGAAGTTCGTCAAGAATATATTCCAGTTCAAGTAGAAGTTACATCTAAACCTGAAGTTATTCAGGAACCTCACTCTGAAACTGTTTTTCATCTACCTGAGCATCTGGAATTTGAATTTCGACATTCAAAAGCTGTTACCCCTCAGACATAAATAACTATTGAAACTACACTTTCATCAACAACGGAAATTTTTTACGCACCTAACAGTCAAGTCCTTCCACTAGGTTTGATTTCCATATAGGAGGAATTAGTAGGAGAGTCCACACCTGGAACCCCGTTTCATCTCGGAATTGGGCTTTATCTTTACCCTACTACTCCTTATTACCTTGCTTCATCTGATCCTACTTCCTTTTAAGTACCTGTCAAATCTTTAGGACAACTTTTGGGCCAGTTAACTATGGCTGAATAACCGTTAACATCCCAGACTGTATCATTTGATGCAGATGCAGCAGAACCTTCTGTTGTAACTCCTTTGATGTTTTCTACGACACTTGAGTCACACCTGTATGGTGAATCGTCCGTCCTGATTGGTTACCAATCATTATCAGGAACCCACTCAAGGGTTGCTTCTACACCATGGTCATCACCCATGTCCTCAACCGTATTTCTACCTAGTTCTTCTCTAATGGAAACTCAACAGTTTGATCCTACATATCAGTATCAGGCTGGGAAATCTAATCACCAAAGACTTGTGTATCCATTAAATATTGGATTTCCACCATATGAAGAGCAATTTGTTTATTCGTCGCATCTTCCTTATTCTAGAGGACAACCATATGGTAGTTTCCCACAATATTCAAGTCAATCTAGAATTAGAGTTTGTCAATGGCAACCAGTAATGCCAAATCAACCAAGGGTTGTGTATCCAACACAACCAATGAAAACTATGTCAACTGTTCCTACTACACCTGTTGTCACTACTGTGCCACAGTCACAAGCTCAAACTGTTGTATCTCAATCGGTACAAACTGATCCTTCTCTCTTGCAACCACAAGTTTCAAGTCAAGAGGTTCAAGTTTCTCAAGTTGTTATACAAAAACCACTTGTTTTTGGAGCTCAGCAACAACCTCAGGTTAGTATACCTTTATTTGGACTGGCCTAGGCTTACATTGGTATAGTTGATTCACAATCTGGTCAACTTTTCATTGTTGGGCAACAACAGTTGGTTCAATAACCATGGTTGCCACAATTCCAACAACCCCAGTTCCAACAATTCCAACCTCAGTTTGGACTTGGTTCACAAACTCAACCTGGTTTTGGTCAATATCAATCTTATCAAGGTCCTGGGAAACAAGGCTTTGTAGGTTATGGACAACCACAAATTCAGTCTGGTTATCAACAACCTTCTTATACGGGTTTTGTTCAACAACCATACCAAGGTTACCAAATGCAGATGCCCTATGTTGGTATGCAAAGACCTATTGCACAAGCAATTCCATCATATCCTGGGTATGCTCAACCTGACTTGAATCGACAGTTGCCATTCGTAGCAACTTTAGAATTACCAGATTTAAACTGGCTCACTAATGATCCAATCGCATATGCACCTTGGTGGCCGGTAATTCCGCATAAGTTACCATATGATATTCCGAAGTTTAACGGAAATCCTAGAGAAGACCCATCGAATCATGTTATGACCTTTCATTTATGGTGTTCATCCAACACTTTGAATGATGATTCGATTAGACTTCATCTTTTCCAAAGAACGCTTACTGGTCCAGCTGCTAAATGGTACATTGAATTACCGAGAGCTTCTTTCGATAACTTCAACACTTTATCCACTACCTTTTTGACCCACTTCCAGTTACCTATCAGATACGACACAAGAACAAAGCTCTTGACCAACTTTCAATAGACTATTTCCACCCATATATCAAATCATATTCATGAGTGGCAGCATCATCGTCGAATGGTTAATACATACATTCCAAATCAGCTTTTAGCTAAGTGGTTCATAAAGTCCTTGTTGCCATGAATCACCGAGGATGTGGCAAAAGGAGGAGTTTTCATAGAAGATCAAGTTATCGCTTGTGCCCAATACTTATATTTGATTTACACAGAATCCGACACGCTCTATGATAAAATTCCCGATGCACATAGACCTGCTTTCATTGTTCCACCACCTCCACAATCGAGTAGGGACTCTCATGCCGGCAATGGTGTGATCAGTTCTTATAGCACACAGGCAGCAAGAAGACCATCTGGTCAAACTCTTGCTATTTCCAGTCAAGCTACCAATGCATCAAAAAACGCTCATGCCTCAAAGATTAATGTTGTGTCATCTAACAAAGGCAAAAATCCAAAGCAACCAGGAGTTAAGAAAAAGGGGAAGAATAATAAAAAGAAACAAGAAAATTCTACTCCAAAGAAATCTTTTGATTCCCCTACCGCGGTAAGGAAACCTCATTATCCATGTCTGATATGTAATGAGGAGCATTATACAAGAGATTATCCACATCGCGTTGAGGTCTCTAAACTTTTAAAGACTTCAACCACATCAGTAGTGTTGATAGATCTATTTCCTACCCCGCAGACACATTTGGTTGCAACTGACAATGTTTCCACATCCCAAGTACTCATGTTATCCATCACAAATCCACAAAATGATGTTTTGGTGTCAACAAGAAACAAAGATTATGGAAATACATCGTCGTCGAATAACCAGGCCACTGATCAACCTAGTACTTCGACCTCGACTTCATCAGAAGTTGTTCCACCAACTGTACTTGAATTGACGAGAAAGCCACCAATGGGAGTTGTGCACAAATCAACATTCAATCCTTGTGCTTGAGCAGCTCAAAACTATAATATAGTGGAAGATCTGGCTCAATCACCTTCCGCTATGTCAACACTTAAGGTGTTGCAAAACTGTCCCTCCCAGAAACAAGCTTTATTATCAGCAATAGGTGGAATAGATCCTACGGATTCAAATATTGTGGTTTTTAACCATGCGGGATATTCACCACATTTACCGGCACAATTGGCTTTCCTAATACAAGTAAAAGCTCTCAATAAGAACGTTCACTGAACTATTATTGATGAGGGGGCATCTACTTGCATTATGTCTATAAGCTACTGGAAAAAACTTGGTTCACCACCTTTGTCATGATCACCAACTATGTTAAAAGCCTTTGATGGAAGAACATGTACTCCATATGGGATTTTGAGTAACCTGCAAATTGAACTAGGAGGCAAGACAATTATTGTTAACGTTGAGGTAGTTGATAGACTCCTCGAGACAACATTTTACTAGGAAGGCCTTGGTTATATGCTATGGCTGACGTTATTTCCACATACTTTCGTATGATTGCATTCCCTTTCAAGGGTAGAATCACAGTCATTGATCAGCTAGCCTTTACCAATAGTTCACAGGCTATGGGAAGCATTCCATTGATACACGGAAACACACTGTCACTTCAAAGTGTTGGAGTAGGTCTCCTTAAAGATCCTCCCTGATGGGCACTTTTACCCTCCCGTCACCATCTGGTTTGGCAGAAGTGGCAAGAGTGGAGACTTGAAACATGATTTCTTCAACATCATCTAATTTTACGAAGATTTCCAACTACTTTGAAATTGATAGTCATAGTGAGGGATTGTTGTTTAGCCCCATTGAATCATCATAGAAATCAATTTTTCGGGCTTGTGCGGTAAACTCTAATCCACACTCAACAATTGTATGGGTAGATAGGTCGTTAGAATATGCTACCTCTTCAGATCCTTTTTCACATATACATTCTACGGATGAAGGAATCGTCAAATCAATGATGATAGGAGAGACACCATGGGAGGATTATCATCATCGTTCCCACTTTCGGGATGACAATGAATATTCTTCAGATGAACTAAATCATCCATCGATCATTTATTTCTTGTCAAATTTTGTAAATAATGTAGATTCTGAGCGTAATTTGTCCAACATAGAAGAAACGATTTCTATAAACATTTCGACCAAGCCTAACATTGTAGAAAACATTCATGTTGGCAAATCATGTTCTCCATTGGAACTTGATATTTACTATGCTCTTTTTCAAGAATTTCGAGATATATTTGCATGGTCTTATGAGGAGATGCCAGGCATTGACTCAAGTATTGTTGAACATGAGATTAATATGTACCCTGATGTCAAACCAGTACGACAGCGGCTTCAACCTATTCATCCTAAGAAAGTTTCTTCCATTAAAGCATAGTTTGAAAAACTTTTGCATGCTGGCATCATTTTCCTTGTACCTCTTATTGATTGGGTATCTAATATTGTTCCAGTAATGAAAAACAAGGGAAAATTCGAGTGTGCTTCGATTATAGGGATGTAAACCAAGCATGTCCAAAGGACAATTATCCTACACCTTTTATTGACCAAATTATTGACGAATGTGCCAGATGCAAAATCTTTTCATTCATGGATGGATTTTCTGGCTACAATCAAATCAATATCCGCCCATAGGACCAATCAAAAACCACTTTTATATGTCCGTGGGGCACATTTGCTTATCGAAAGCTACCTTTTGGTTTGAAGAATGCAAGGGCTACATTTCAGAGGGTGATGAATTATGCCTTCCATGACATCAAACACATTGTTCAACCTTATCTTGATGATTTGCCTGCTCATTCGCGAAAATAGACTGATCACCCACAAAATTTGAGAGTACGATGTCGACACTACAAGATAAGGCTCAATCCGCATAAATGTGTGTTTTGTGTTGGCTCTGGTCAATTTCTTGGATTCCTAGTTTCAAAGGATGGAGTTCGACTCAATCCCATTAAGGTTCAGGCAATCCTTAACTTGCCTCCACCTTCGAAGTCGTTACAGATACAAAGGCTTCAAGGGAAGGAAAACTTTCTGAGGAGGTTCATTCCAAAATATGCTAAATTAGATAAAGGTTATACATGTCTATTGAATAAAGGGGTACCCTTTTGTTAGTGTCAGTCTTTCCAGCCTTCCTACAGTGATCAAATATGCTCTTACAAAGTGATTTTGGAGTGTCAAGGTCAAATTTTGTCATTTCAGTGAGTCTTCAAGCAAAATTTGGTCACTAGGCATTAGGTCTAGGGTTTACCCAAATGTCAGTCCATGTCATCATTCAGCTGAGTGTATCATCATTCAGAGGGTTTTCATCGTCATGTCAGTATCTAATGGGTCATTTTACATCTTGTTCATGCTTCAGTTGTGCCTAGGCAAGCTCATTTCCCTCTCCTAGGGTTTTGAAAGCCAATTTCTCTTGCACGGTCAAATCACTGGCAAAACTTGTTTCCTGATGTTCATACACCTTCCCCTATCCTTAAAGTACCTTATCAAACACTTCCCATCCCTTAGATCCGCCAAATTCCTCATTTTTGCACAAACCCTAGTTTCTAGCTACAACCTGGCAATTTTCTAGGTTTGACCTGTGTTTTGCCCTTTTGGACCCCTTCCCCTCACTCAATCTCTGAGATTCCACTTTCCCCTGCTTCATAACATCCCTCCATACATCCGAAAATTTCCCCAAGAATTTAGAAGCCCCCTATCCCCTTCATTTCGCTCCATTTCGACAAAATCCCTTGTTTCACACATCGGGACAAGTTTCACTCAAAAGTTGTTTCTGAGCAATAAAAGATGAATTTTGGAAAACTGAGAGAGGTTTTTGTCCATAACATGCCAAAGAAGAAAAAACTCCTTCACTTTTTACACAGGTGTCATGGTTTGAGAGAAATGTCAAAAATACCGGCGAGAACGAAGGTGCTCCAAGGACGGTTGGCCAAAGCACAAAAACGAAGGAAAACGCCCGATCCACTCCAAACTTTGGCCAAGCCTCTTTGACTGAGCATGGTACTTGATTGGGGACTCCCAGCCCAAATTTCAAGAAATTTGGAGAAAATTGTCATTTGTGAATTTTTTGTGCAATTTACAGGTTTTGGCCATTGGAGTGGTCTCACCCCGCGCGCGACCACTCGGGAGGACTGCTCAGAATCACAAAAAGTTGACATTTTTGGAAAGGGCATGCAAAAACTAGAATTACCTATACTTGGGGTCAACTTGATTTTGAGATTTGGGCCTCCAAAAGCTCAAAATACATCAAAATTTTGACTTTCTGCCCACTTTTTGAGTTGCAGAAAGTGACCTTGGGAGAATTGACTTTTGAGGGGTCAAATCAACTCCAAATCCAGAAATTCCACTTGGGATGGAAAGTGGACACACAGAGCTTTCCAATGAGCCATCTTGTACTTGATTTGGACAACTGGAACCCACTCAAAAAGTGCTACAAAGGGGCGCGACCACTCGAGCAGGGGGCGCGACCACTCGAGCTAAAATTGCTAGTTTTGACTTTTCAGGCCTGCAAACTCTGTTTTTTACCTTGGTTGATCATTTGTACTTGTAAATGATGGATTTTTGGGTAATTTTCATGGCACATGGATACATTTACTCTCCTTTAACACTTCTAGAAGTTTCCTTGATGTAAATAGTGAATATTAAATGCATGGATGGGTTACCTAAGTTTTAGAGGCAAGTTGTTTTGACTGCCTATTATCTAGTGCTCAGTTTAGAATTAGTTCAAACTGCTCCTAGGAAGCTGAGCTCGATCCATAGAGGTGGGGAAAGGAGTTAGATGATCTATATTATGCCTTCTCTTGCTCATTTTCATGGTTGGACTCTTGTGGGAGAAACATTATTGTGTATTGTACATCTATTTCTGCAAATTTAAGGAAAGGAAAGCCAGGGTTTTGCAGATTTCATTGTGGATTCTTGTGGATCATTGTGTTGATGGTGTGTCTTCTAATTGTTACTGTAAGTTTGTTTATGTGTTACATATCTCTTTCTTTGCTGCTATTTGAACAAGATGAAGTGATAAAGTTTGAATTCATGCATGCCATGCTCAGCTTTTAATTCTGTTCAATATCTATGTTTTCCACTGTTTAAAGAGGATTCAAAGTCCTTGTTTGCCCTCTTTAACCTCCTCTCTTTCTTCCCTGATCACTCATCCAAGCCAAAGGCATCAGCACAAGTTCCTACCTTGCCCCAAAGAACCCCCTGCAAAAACTGAGCCCAATCCCCGCACCCTGAATTGCACTCCCTCCAATTGCCACCAAAAACCCCAAAAATCATTAAATCCAACCCCCCTATCAATTTACTAGCCTAAAATATTTATTCTTAATTGGTCAGCCTAATCATATTGAAAGATCTATCAAATCTGACCCGAGAGAGCCTTCTCATACCTCGTAGGGCTAGCTACGAGGTGAAATGGTTTGATGTAGCCTTGAGAGTTTGTCTATCTCAGCTTAGGTGAATTCCAAGCGCTAACATATTGGCGACCATACTGGGGAGAAAAAATTGATCGTTTGCTCATTGATGTGTTTGTTTCATAAGTCTTAGACGGAGCCTGAAGTCACGCCAGGAGCCTTCGAAAACGCTCTTGTTTTACATTAGCGTTAGTAGATAAACGCTGCTTCAGTCAATCTCCGTGAGCTTGTGAATACGATCACTTCGTTTGCATTTTACCCCAGTACATGTATCAAGTTCAGATCTGATTGTTGATGGTGGACAATGATCAGACACTTGAAAGGCTGAAATCATTCACCTGGCGACTCTAAGTCAGTTTCAAGATCAGATCCAAAGACTCCACTGGAGGATGATCCCGACCAGCAAAAACATGAAAGGACAACATGGACATATCAGGTATTCAAGTTGGAATTTCATCCAAGACATTTTGTTCTTTGTTCTAAATTATTTCTTCTCTTTTCCCAAGAATGTCAAGAAGGCTTTGCAAAGTATATTATGCTTGAGAAAAGATCCTCGGCCTGCCGTTGATTCTTTCCCTTTGAAGATTGTGAATACCAAAGATTTGCATGCCTTTGAGCTTGATCAAGATCCTTTTTCCGAATTTTGTGATGGCTATCTTCAAGTTGATGAACCTCAAGTGACCAAAACTAATTCTATACCTGCTGTACATACCCTTATACCTTGTAAAATTCCAGATCGGTATAAACCTCTTGTTTTACCTTCTGTTCTTCATGCTTTCCCCAAAAACTATGATCTATACTTGCCAATGTTTGATGGTGAATGTAAGAATGTCAACGCTGAGCAACATGTCCAGAATTTTGAGAATTTTCTAGATCTTTTTGAAGTTGATGAAGAAGATGTTAGTATAAGGCTTTTTGCTCTTTCTTTGCAAGCCAAAGTGAAGAGTTGGTTCAAAGCCCTGCCTGATGCGAGCATCTCAGATTTCCAGCAGTTCGTCAAAGCTTTTCTCGATAGGTGGATGATTGGGCAGAACCTTTTCTTGATTGTAGAAGAGTATAACCAGCTGAAGAGATTGCCAGGGGAGACAGTACAACAGTTTTCAGCGAGATTTAACCAAGTTTATTATTCGCTGCCAGTTGATATAAGGCCTACTCCTAGATCTGCTCTCTTGCACTACCCGGGTGCCTTTGATCCGGAGATGGAGTTTCAGCTGAGAGAAAAAGATATTGCAACACTTCACGAGATGCAAAACAGTGCAGTAAGTGTAGAGGCACATCTGCTGATCCGAAGGGCAAGGATGAAGGAAGAAGAGATGAAAACCATAGATCCGGAAAAATCGACATCTCTAGAGGTAAAGCTTGATATTTTGGTAAGTGCAGTGGAAAAGATGATGGAGAAGGTCACCTCAAGGAATGATTATGATGCTCATGGCTTGCTGATTGAAGAAGAACAAGTTGCTGATCCAAAACATTTTGTTTCTTACCCTAGTTGTCGTAGTGATTGTTTTATAGATAATTGTGAAGAAGAGAGAGCTGTTGATATGATGTGTATTTTTGATGATGATTTGCCTCATTATGATCAGTATAATGATGATTATGTTCTCCAAACATAAGCTAATCTTGCAATCAAATCAACAGCTAGTTGGTGGGAGCAAAAAGTTCATTTTCAGCAGCTTGAATACAATGTTCAGCCATCACATATCAGCTATGATAGTGACGAGGAAAGTGCAGCAAATTTTGAAGTAAGTGAAGGATCTTTACCTTTTTGTTTTGATTCATGTCAGTTCATTAAAGACAACTTCCATGAAATTAGAAATCAGCTGTCAACAAGTCTTGATCTAGACCATCTTGGAGGCAATAAAAACCTTGTTCTAGACTTCTCATATTCAGATTTGCAGCCCCCAAATGCCATTGGTTGTCAAGTTGCAGATGAAGGCATGGAAGTTGACATACTTGATCAAATGATACAAGAAGGTTCCCTACCTTTTTGTTTCGAAACATTTCAGTTTTTGAAGGGTAGATTGCATAGTAAATCATTTAAGGTTGAGGATGAGACAGATGACAAAATTCTTGAGCAGCCTGTAGCATCAGATTTGCAGCTACCAAATGAACTTGAAGGGCAGATTACAGATGAAGGTATGGCAGCCGACATACATGATTTGATGATGCAGGAAGATTCTATACCCTTTTGTTTTGAAGCATTTCAGTTTATGAGACAGAATCTTTATAAAATCTCTCAAGAACAGGATGAGCAGCATGTAGGTAATCATGTAATCACAGTGGAACCAATAGAAATGGGATTGCAGCAGTCTTTTCAAGTTTTTCATGATCCCATAGCTGATGTGTTGGATGAGTTTTGCAGTCAAAATCTTTCTCCATTGACTACATGTGAGCTTGAAAAATGTGCTGATATGAATTTGATCTGGCAGCCAGTTTCTTCGTCATTTTCAGCAGGGGTCTCATCACAAGGCTCAGATCAAAATTTGCATGCATGGTATGAGGAAAAGAGAAATAATCCATTGGATGAGCTAAGTTCCAGTGTGCTTGAATTTCAAGATCCTTATGCAGTGTTTTTGGAGGTGGATAGAGAATTCATATCATTCAATGGATCTGTTTCTAAGTTGCCATCAGAGTTGCCTTTCAGTAGTTCTCTCTTGTTGGTCATAAGTGAGAACTTGCGGAGATTTCAAACAGCAGATGAGATACTTACTTGGTTGCATTGGTTGTTTCATTTCACTTGATCAGGTGATGTATGAAACTGTTAGAGTAGGTTGTGATGAATAAGCTCCCCTTTGAGCATCATTTTCAGTTTGTCAGTTGTGCTTAAGTATCGAGTCAGTTTTTAGTTGAGTGAGAGTCAATTTGTGTTGTCAACTCATCAGTTTTTAGTCATGCATTTCAGCTTGAGTTTTTGACTCCATCGCCCAATGGTTGCAAGCACTGGTCTGCTCTCCCAGAGGTCTGAGGTTCTTGGCACCTCCAAGGAGCTACCATCCCCATTGGAGCCAATGTTAGTGTCAGTCTTTCCAGCCTTCCTACAGTGATCAAATATGCTCTTACAAAGTGATTTTGGAGTGTCAAGGTCAAATTTTGTCATTTCAGTGAGTCTTCAAGCAAAATTTGGTCACTAGGCATTAGGTCTAGGGTTTGCCCAAATGTCAGTCCATGTCATCATTCAGCTGAGTGTATCATCATTCAGAGGGTTTTCATCGTCATGTCAGTATCTAATGGGTCATTTTACATCTTGTTCATGCTTCAGTTGTGCCTAGGCAAGCTCATTTCCCTCTCCTAGGGTTTTGAAAGCCAATTTCTCTTGGACGGTCAAATCACTGGCAAAACTTGTTTCCTGATGTTCATACACCTTCCCCTATCCTTAAAGTACCTTATCAAACACTTCCCATCCCTTAGATCCGCCAAATTCCTCATTTTTGCACAAACCCTAGTTTCTAGCTACAACCTGGCAATTTTCTAGGTTTGACCTGTGTTTTGCCCTTTTGGACCCCTTCCCCTCACTCAATCTCTGAGATTCCACTTTCCCCTGCTTCCTAACATCCCTCCCTACTTCCGAAAATTTCCCCAAGAATTTAGAAGCCCCCTATCCCCTTCATTTCGCTCCATTTCGACAAAATCCCTTGTTTCACACATCGGGACAAGTTTCACTCAAAAGTTGTTTCTGAGCAATCAAAGATGAATTTTGGAAAACGGAGAGAGGTTTTTGTCCATAACATGCCAAAGAAGAAAAACCTCCTTCACTTTTTACACTGGTGTCATGGTTTGAGAGAAATGTCAAAAATACCGGCGAGAACGAAGGTGCTCCAAGGACGGTTGGCCAAAGCACAAAAACGAAGGAAAACGCCTGATCCACTCCAAACTTTGGCCAAAGCCTCTTT
This sequence comes from Pinus tabuliformis, assembly GCA_031772625.1. Lineage (NCBI taxonomy): Eukaryota > Viridiplantae > Streptophyta > Pinopsida > Pinales > Pinaceae > Pinus > Pinus tabuliformis. The sequence goes on from CM062812.1 coordinate 808,472,298, forward strand.
TACTGAGCATGGTACTTGATTGGGGACTCCCAACCCAAATTTCAAGAAATTTGGAGAAAATTTTGTCATTTGTGAATTTTTTGTGCAATTTACAGGTTTTGGCCATTGGAGTGGTCTCACCCCGCGCGCGACCACTCGGGAGGACTGCTCAGAATCACAAAAAGTTGACATTTTTGGAAAGGGCATGCAAAAACTAGAATTACCTATACTTGGGGTCAACTTGATTTTGAGATTTGGGCCTCCAAAAGCTCAAAATACATCAAAATTTTGACTTTCTGCCCACTTTTTGAGTTGCAGAAAGTGACCTTGGGAGAATTGACTTTTGAGGGGTCAAATCAACTCCAAATCCAGAAATTCCACTTGGGATGGAAATTAGACACACAGAGCTTTCCAATGAGCCATCTTGCACTTGATTTGGACAACTGGAACCCACTCAAAAAGTGCTACAAAGGGGCGCGACCACTCGAGCTAAAATTGCCAGTTTTGACTTTTCAGGCCTGCAAACTCTGTTTTTTACCTTGGTTGATCATTTGTACTTGTAAATGATGGATTGTTGGGTAATTTTCATGGCACATGGATACATTTACTCTCCTTTAACACTTCTAGAAGTTTCCTTGATGTAAATAGTGAATATTAAATGCATGGATGGGTTACCTAAGTTTTAGAGGCAAGTTGTTTTGACTGCCTATTATCTAGTGCTCAGTTTAGAATTAGTTCAAACTGCTCCTAGGAAGCTGAGCTCGACCCCTAGAGGTGGGGAAAGGAGTTAGATGATCTATATTATGCCTTCTCTTGCTCATTTTCATGGTTGGACTCTTGTGGGAGAAACATTATTGTGTATTGTACATCTATTTCTGCAAATTTAAGGAAAGGAAAGCCAGGGTTTTGCAGATTTCATTGTGGATTCTTGTGGATCATTGTGTTGATGGTGTGTCTTCTAATTGTTACTGTAAGTTTGTTTATGTGTTACATATCTCTTTCTTTGCTGCTATTTGAACAAGATGAAGTGATAAAGTTTGAATTCATGCATGCCATGCTCAGCTTTTAATTCTGTTCAATATCTATGTTTTCCACTGTTTAAAGAGGATTCAAAGTCCTTGTTTGCCCTCTTTAGCCTCCTCTCTTTCTTCCCTGATCACTCATCCAAGCCAAAGGCATCAGCACAAGTTCCTACCTTGCCCCAAAGAACCCCCTGCAAAAACTGAGCCCAATCCCCACACCCTGAATTGCACTCCCTCCAATTGCCACCAAAAACCCCAAAAATCATTAAATCCAACCCCCCTATCAATTTACTAGCCTAAAATCTTTATTCTTAATTCGTCAGCCTAATCATATTGAAAGATCTATCAAATCTGACCCGAGAGAGCCTTCTCATACCTCGTAGGGCTAGCTACGAGGTGAAATGGTTTGATGTAGCCTTGAGAGTTTGTCTATCTCAGCCTAGGTGAATTCCAAGCGCTAGCACCTTCCATTGGGACAAAGTTGTGTAAGCTTCTTTTGATGCTCTCAAAGATTCCCTGATTAGAGCATCAGTAATGTATGCCCCAAACTATCAAAAAGACTTTTGCCTGTATCTCTCTACCGCAGATACAACCACTGGTATGGTTTTAGTTCAAGAAGAAAGCGGAACTGAAAATCCTATTTACTATTTGAGTCGTAATGTCAACGATACAGAAAGTAAGTATTCCTATGTCAAAAAGTTAGCCTTGGCAGCCGTTCAAGCTATGCAGAGATTTCGTCATTACATCCTCCTCCGTAAAACTACCATTATAGTAGATTGCAACCCTATGACATACATTTTGTCACATCAATTTGTGGGGGGCAAATATTCTAAATGGATAGTTATCTTGCAGGAGTTTGATTTGGAATTCATCAAATCTAAATCAAATGAATCTCTTGTCTTTTTCAAGTTACTTTGCAATCTTCCCTCATCCTCCAATGATTTAACATCAGAAACATCAATCTTGGATGAGTCTCTGTTTCTTATCTCATCAAGTGATCCATGGTATTGAGATATACTGGTCTATCTCCAAACCCAAGCTTTTTGGCCTAATACCTCTCGCTCTGAAAATCGACGTAACTCGATACCAAGCCAAAAATTATCTAATCATTGGTGATGCACTTTATCGTCGTGGTTTCGATACGGTCTCACGTAGGTGCCTTACTCATGAGGAGGCTGAAAAAGCTTTGAATGAGTGTCATTCAGGTGCTTGTGGGGGGCATTTATCTGGTTATGTAACTGCACAGAAAATTCTATGTGTTGGCTACTTCTGGCCAACCATATTCAAAGATTGCATTCTTGCTGTCAGAAGTTTCCATTCTTTCCAGATATTTGACAGTAAAACCAGATTACCACTTGCACCACTGCATCTAGTCGTTGTTGTTGGCCCATTCACAAAATGGGGCATTGACTTTATGACATGTAACCCCACCTCGGCTGGGGGGCATGGGTATATTATAGTCGTCGTTGACTATTTTATCAAATGGGCCAAGGTGATGCCAACATTGAACAACAATGGTGAAACAGCTGCTCTGTTTTTTTTCAACCATGTGGTTGCCAGGTTTGGTGTACCACAAGCTATAGTTACAGATCATGGGTCGCATTTTTGCAATCACATGATGGTCGAATTAACTTCCAAATTAGGACCGTCACATGATAGTTCTACTCCATACTACCCGCAAGCTAATGGACAAGTCGAGGCTATCAACAAAGTCCTTAAGCACATGTTGCAAAGAATGATTGGAGTTCATAAAAGGAATTGGCATTTAATCTTGTACTCAGCTTTGTGGGCATATCGAACCTTGGTGAGAAATGCAACTATATTTACACCTTTTTAGTTGGTGTATGGTTTGGAAGCAGTCTTACCAATCCAAAGGGAAATCTCGTCTCTCAAACTCGCGATTGACCTGCTACCTGACACTTCTAAAGAAGAAGTGCATTTCTTGGAGTTAATCCTTCTAGATGAAACCCGTTGTGATGCCGCAGTGGCTAACGAGGTGCATAAAAAATGCATCAAGGTGCAATATGATAAAAATGTTAAGCCTTCTATCTTCTCATAAGGTGACCTAGTCTTGCTTTACGATCAAGATTCTGATAAACTTGGAGCAGGAAAATTTGAACCACTATGGATGGGCCCTTACATTGTTAAACGTGTGTTGTCGAAAGGTGCCTACGAGTTAGTGGATTATGATGGGATTCCATTGTTGCAACCCCAAAATGGGCTATACCTTAAATGTTACTATGCTTAGTTGAGTGTAGTAAAACTCACTGTATATATAATTTGATTGCATTTGTGTGTGTGTTTCCTTTAGATTTAGGTAATCCACTTCACATTTGTTGCAGATGTCCAAATTTTTGGAACCATTTGTTGGTTATGCCGATGGAGCTAGTCATAGTACGCAGAATTTATCTTATGCAACATGGGCCATTTTCACTCCAAGCGGCTAGTTAGTAAGTTTTAGAGGGATATGTATTGGATGATCGACAAACAATATTGCTGAGTATAGCACGTTGATTGAACTCCTCTCTCATGCCATTTCACTTGGCATACGCCGAATCATCATTAGGCTAGACTCACAACTTGTCATACTACAACTTACTGGCATCTATACCGTCCAAAACCCAAAAATTCATCACATGTTCCTTAGAGTCCGTATTTTGGAAAGTTATTTTGAGTTTATTCAATATCAGCATATTTCCATAAATCTAAACACATTAATTGGTTATCTAGCGAACTATGTGTTAAATAGACATTTGCGACATCTGTAAAGTAAACATTTTCAATTCACATCATTGTTTGAATTGGATTGCATCACTTAACCATAATAAAACTTTGAAAGTCAAAATAGATAGTTGTATATAAATTTTTACAAATAGTTTGTGTCCAAGACAAAAATTATCTGACCCAAAAAACTCAAAAATGTATGCAAAAAATATCCAAGTAGACTAATGTTGCTCATGATAACAGGTCACAGCCTGTGTTATCATGCATAGGAGTCTCATCCAATGACTCGGCACACCAATGGTGTGGCGCTACAATCACATAGGTAACTCCTCAATCTGGACATCAGATCTGGATCACCACAGAAATCCATCCCTGAATATGGATATTCTGCGAAGGCCATGTCCTCTCAGTCAAACCACTCAAAGAATGCAGAGGTAAATGAGATCAATGACTGGCCAGCATGCCTAGCCATAAGATCTACCCACCTCTGCATCCGTGGGTATCTAGGTCCAGGTACTCCCAGTGAGATGTGTTGTGGCTGCATGAGTGGAATTCTCTCCAAGGCAAAAAAAAATCAAGATAGACCCATAACCAAAATTTTGTCTTTCCATTCTTTACCTTGGTCAGTTGTTCTCTCATGGATGAAAGAACTGCCTCACACTAGTTGACTCCAAACACTCTAAAGCATATTGCATATATGACCTATTTTCCAAATGTAAAGTTGCGCTGCCAGCCAGTTTGACGAGGGTAAAAAGGATTGTTCTCAAGGGTAAGTCACTAACATCCCTGATGTTGATCTTTCCGTCTCTGCTAGGTTGAGCTCCTTCCTAGCAGAACTGTTGTATATAATCTCTCACTGATTCACCTCCTCTGGTAAATCTTGATAATGAGATGGGGGAACCTTGCCTCGACAGTCTAGTCATAATGTAAATATCATCGATGGTAAAGGGGATCATTTTACCCCTAGTGTGAAAAACCTAATCGGTAGGATACCAAGAATGAAAAAGGTATTGCAAAAGCTCAATCTGTTGTCGCATGCTGGATAATCGAAAATACTTCAACAACCCACAATTCCTTAAGGCATCAATTGTTCCCTGATTATTTAGGGCAATCATGTCTTGTTCTTCATGCTCTCATTCTCTCCATATAATCACCATTTTGATCTGATGAATGTTTGAAATGCAACCATTAGACAAATTAGGATCCTTTTTTTGCAAAAAATAGTGGAAAATTTGGGAGAAAACAACTGTCAAAATTTGGTTTTTGCACCCATCGCACCCTTCCCTTAGAGACAGTTCATTGCAATGCATACAGACTTCTAGGTGTGTGCAATACAGCACACTTTTCAATATATAAAGGGTGTGTTGATCCAGAGTGTGCAAAATGAAACCCTAGGGGCCTCAAAAACCAAATTTTTTTGCTTAAAACTGAAAATAAATGGAATAAAATGGAAGAGAATAGGGATAGCTCCTACCTGGTCCGGACGGAATGAGAAATGGTCCACTGAATCCTCCACAATTAGCTAGTGAACTTTGAGGTAGAAAACTGCTCTAGAACACCAAAAACAAAGGGTAAAAGTGAAATGGTAAAAATGAATAATAAAATTGTTTTTATGTTTATTTATTGCATTTTAATCGAGTAAACATTGGTTTTTATTCATTTTTATACATGAAAAATGTATTTTTAATCCTCTTTGATGGAGTTTTGAGCAGGCTTAACAACTGAAAGCAGAATTTGACGTGCTTAAGAGTAAATTGAACATATTTGACCACAAAGCAATCTTTTATCTCGTTTTCGGGCTTTGTTAAAAACGAAAAAGGAACCCACTTAGATCCTCTTTAAACTATTTTCGGACTCTCTAAATATGAAAGGATTGTCGAGCGCTTGTCTATTCCAGCTCGTTAAAGGATTGGAAATGGCATCTCTCTTGTATTATTTTATGATTTTTCAGACTTGAGAGATTATTTTACGAAAAAGAACTTGTGGAGTTTCCTTTTCATCCCTTTTCAAAATCTCTAAACATGAAAAGGACTGAGTTGTCTTTGTCGTTAAACTCGTTAAAAACATCAAATAGTGACAAGCTTGTCCATCTAGACAAGGCCAATTTTCACCTTTTCTAGACTCGTTAAAGTATCAAATAGCAATGGATTCGCCCGAAGGGTGAAATTATACAACAAGCATATGTTATCCTCCTCAAGCTTGATAAAAAATAAAGAGGTACTGGTCAGCAATGACTTGGGAAAAAGGGAAAAAGTTGAGAAAACTTTATGGTAGCAAGTCGCTCTTGAACATGACACTTTCACTTCATCTCTGTGACTATGTGGGTTGGGTTATCTGCTTGATGGTTATCACACCATTGGTTTATCATACCATCCATTACTTGGTTTTGGGTCAATGTTTCCAATTCATTCAGTGTCGCTGATATGTTCAAGAGAAGTCCTTTAGTTCAAACTTCATCCTTTGCAATACCGTAAACCTTCATTTTAATGACCATCATTCCTGAACCTTGTGTCGTCAATCGATTTTTCGTCTCCAAAATCATTTACCTCATTTCGTGTCGTAGATGTGGGATACATCAAGGCCCTCCTACGACGAGTCTCTTCTTGTCGACATCAAAACATCATCCTAGAAATTGACTCAAAAACATCCCTTTAGTACCTTGAAGCTTACATACATCAATGGCAGGTTTCTCGCTTCTGACGATAGGTTGACATCAATGGCCTTCGACCGAAAGACTTTGTATGGTGTTTGACATCAAATCATTTATTCACACCATGCGAAATGTACTATATTACCTTGAGGGTCATTATCGTTATCGGTGATTCCTTTCGCATCTGTTAACAACTTACATCATTGGCTAGTAATCAGACAATGTCTTTCCATGTTCGACTTCAAAACATCTATTCACATGGTTAGACTTGTACTTGAGCAAAATATTGAACGAGATTGAAGACCTGGATCTAGTTCCATCCGTCTGGGTTGCGATATTTTTTCAGAAGCATTAAATCAAATGTGTAATGGCCTTACATTCATGGGTCTATATCTGTAGATGACTATATTTGTACATGTAATGAAAGTTTATAAGTTAAGCATGAGTATGCCTTCCCTTAGCTAGTTCATGAGAAAAATAAAATTATCATGATATATGTATTTTAATTGATGCAGGTCACCTTTCGTTTTGAAACCTCCTCTCCTCGTGATAAAGGATTTCACTCGACATATATATTTTCGACTTCATGCTTTAGGGGGAGACTGTTATAGATCCATTTGGGTACATCAACCCCAACTTACAGATTGATACTATTAGGGCTCAGCAAACCTTACTGTAGTTTTTACAGGCCCTAAAGAAGTTAGTTATCAGAATGCCTCACTTCCCAAGAAGTTCCATCACTGAAAACATCCAAAAACTACCTCTAAGAAGATCAGCGCAGGTAGGCCTTCATTAGGGTGCAGTGCAATGCAAACCATACACTGACAGGGTGTTATGCAATTCAATTGGTCCCTCTTTGGCCTGTGTTGAGCGAATTTGAGCAAACTTTCATGAGGGTTTGAATATTCCTTATCCATTGGAAGCCTCTAGAAGTTTCTCAATGCCACCTACTCCTTTGAGTTTGCATTTGGATGAGGAAGGGTGTTAGGAAACATCAATCGCCTATTCCTTCTTCCATGGAACTGATTTCTAAATTTAGAAAGGCATTCATTATCACCATTGATGGCATAACCTCCTTCATTCACCTATAAAAAGATCACTCATCTAAGAGATCAGGGGGCTGGAAATTATTGAATTGTAGGGAGATGTTGGTGATATGAGATTAGAATTGAGTGCAAGTACTATTATAGTCTTGAAGTGTCTTGCTTGTCATGAAGTGAAGAGGATGGGATTGAACTGGAAGAGTGTCGTTGGATCAAGCACATATGGGTTGTAATTCTTCCTCTTAGCAATAAAGTCTTTGAAACTTTTTCCCTTATGCTTGTGTTATATGTTGATGCTTTCATATGTATATCATGTTCTCAATTCCATGTTATTCATAAGCAATAGATCATTATCATTTGCTTTGATGGGTTCTTGTTTCAGTTTGTGTGCAGGTACTTCTCAAGTGATTTAAGTATGGGAAGGAGCAACGGAATCGGTCAAGGGAGATAAGGAACAAGTGGAAACTACAAGTAGGTTCTTTGTTCTCTTATTTTATCTATTATTTATAGGAAAGGTAGAGATTACTTTTTCTGTTGTTTCTAGACCCGCTACTAAGTCTAGAGGGTTAGGCGTTTGTCCAAGAACACTAAATTTTCCCAAAACAAGGGAAGCCCCCCAAAACCCCCGTGTCAGGGACTAAGATCCAAACATGGCTAAAACAAGACCTCTAAATCAAGAAGATAATCAAGCTCCACACCTTACACATAATATATTTCAACCATCAATTCCTCTTTTTATCTCATACATTAGGGGGCGTCCATTATACTCTTATTTTCCACCATCGGCATTGCAAGGATGTTATCGGATGTTAAGAGGATGAAATTATGTAATTGAGTAAAAATATCATACTTCTTTCATAGTAAAATATTTATTTTGTCACAATTTCATACTTATGAAACAAGAGTTATTTCATAATTGAGAAAAACTCATAATTGAGAAGGAAGTTCATAGTGAGTTGGAAAGAGATCATAATTGAGCATGGAACTTGTGCACAATTTGCAATTTCTTAGTTCACATTCCATCAAGCCTATCTATGAATTGTAATTTCTTGGTTCATATATCATCAAATCTATCTCCAATCGCTTATAAATTCCTATAAGAAGAAGCCAAATTGCAAGATAGGGGTACCTATAACTTGAGAGGGAAATGTTAGTGGAATACAATCATAGGCTAGGAGCCATAGTTTGAGAGTGTTCATGTAGTATTGAATAGAGAGAATGCTATGGAATGTGTCTCAAGGAGAAAGGAGCTAGGATGATCCTCAACTGAGAATCAAGGTATAATATGGTTGTAATATTATGTTATTTATTATATAAATCTGAATTATATATGCCTCCATTATCTTGGGTGTTCAATCTACATGAAAGTATTTGGTAGATATGATTTTCCTCGAGTATATATGGTTACATAAATAAGTTTTTAACATTCCTCATTACAAAATAAGAAAATTTCTTTTATGTAGGTAGCAAGAAGCAAGAGCTAGAGTTTGGGTCTTTAGAGTTGCATTAGCTAGATATGTGAAAACAACCATCATAATTAAGGCATGCAATATAATATATCATCTTAGGCATGCTGAGGATAAATAACCATGAATCTATTGGTGAAATATTTAGTGGTCAATCATCTTGTTTATCTCTAGTCTCATTAGATTAGAGAGAAGTTGTTATTGTACGTAGGAAGAATTCACTACAGCATCTTTCCCTTGTTGTGATTCATGCTCATATGAGAAGTGTGTATGATTGCACCCTACTAGATAATATTTTTTGTTTGGAATGGGAATGCATGTCTTTAGCCAATTTACATAGTATTCTAATCCATTAGTAAATTAGTGAGTTGGATTTTTTGTGTTATTTATAGTTGTTAATTTAATTGTTGATAATTGGTCATTTAATAATAAGCAACATAGTATGTTAATTAGTTATTAAACAATAGTGTCCAATCTATTGTATGTGAATATATCTATATTCTCAGTATTATTAGTTAGTAAGAAATAAAATATAGGTAGGTATTATATTCCATCCCTTGAGGAAAATAGATTATATGCAGCCACACACCAATATATCAATCATATGGAAAGAAATTCTAACCTCCTTCCAACCCATTGAGGAAGGTCTTTTTGGGAAAGTGTATGCTTGTTTGCATGTAAGGATTGGATTAGATCCTTGGTTTGGTGCTAGGATAGACTTAACTTCTGCAAGAATCAATCACATTCCTAAGAAACAGAGGAGTTTCTACACTCAACCAGGTCTCAGTCCTCTAACTACAAATATTTGGAAACAAGGATAGGCCACAATAGTGAAGCTTGGCATCTCGAATGCCTTTGCCGAAAGCTAGGAGAACTATATTTATAGGCTTATGAACTCACATATTAGGATGTCATGGAGAGGGGATGAGCTCTGCTAGAAACTATCACCATTCGTGGATTACTCTCCAAAGTTGGGATATCAACACCTCATTTTGGATCGCATTGGGGGTGAACAAATTTGGTGGTGGAAACATCTTTGAAAACTCAAGAGCTTGGAAAACTCGCACCTCTTAATGTGGTTCTTAATGACAAACAAAATCCCCACCTCAAAAAGAGGCACCTTAAGGGGCCCATTTGGTGCACTCTCTTTAAGGACGACGATGAAACAATCTTGTACATACTTTTCAACCACCCTTTCACGAAGGGGTTTGGTACTTATTTTTCTCTCATTTTGGAATTTAAAATCAATTATGGGGGGGGGGGGGGGGCGCAGTTCACTGTAGCATGGTAGAGATGGGAAATGTATAGGGCTCTAAAGTCCTATGATACCATCCCACTTCTAATTTGTTGGGGTGCATGGATTTATAGGGAAAATATTTTTTTCTAGGACAAAGCCTCAACACCAAATATAGTTGCATCTCAAGTCTTAGCCATTTTCTCGCTTTTTCCCCAAAAAATCAAACCCAAAAGTATTTCGATTATTTTGGAGGAAGTTAGTGATTTTTCCAAGCCATGGGAATTCTTAGATAGGGCATTTGTTAGGGTACAAATAGTGTTTGTGGGGGTTGGGTAGGCCTTCATCTCTCAGAGAACCAAAATTTTCCTTATCAATGGGTTTGGGGTTGGGCGCCAACAACTTTATGAGTTATTAGCCTTGAAACTTTCTTGTTTTTTTCCATTAAATAGGAATGTAGATCCATCCAACTATTTAGGGACTCTATGAATGTTGTAAACCAGTTCAATGGAATTCAAAGATGTCTTAATCAACATCTGATGCCTTTATTGGAAGAAATTTTGTGTATTAAGTCCACATTTGATGTGTGCTCATGTTGACATTTTTACATGGAACAAAACAAGTGGGAAGACATGTTATTTAAGGAGGGTATTTGATTGGATTATGGGCAATGACTCATAAAGGAAAATAGAGTAGGAATTTTCTTTGCGTTCTATCGTAGACCCTTTATGGAAGGGCGTCCTCCAAATCAATAATTGTTCCCATAAATTTTTTTTTGTATTCAATTATTTATTTGATATATTGAATGTAATATACACTGGGTATAAGCATAACTCTATTTTTCTGCGCTCAATAAGATTCTTCTACGGAAGGTAAGTTAGTTTTTGTAATCATAGTGAAGGATGAAAATCGGTAAAGGACAAATTCCTCACTTATGCACAATCATAGTTTTTTTTTCTCTCTCTATTATCAGGTGACCATGAGTCACAAAAAAGGGGATAAACAAATCCCTTAATAACACACTCTAGTGTGTCTACAAAATGTAATTTTGCATCATTGTGTTAATTAATGAAAATTACTATTTTTTTCCAAGGAAAATAATAGATTATATGGAGTACAAAATTACATTGAAATTTTAACCATTACAAGGTTTCCACCCCTCATATATAAATAGGTTTTTTTTATATTTACAATGAATTAATTTTAAGCATAAATAGCATTTATTCAAGTTGATCTTGGAATGGATCCGCCAGGAATCTCAAATCTCATCAATACTAAGAACCTAACATTTAGTTATGTTTAGGTCTTCTTTATATTGGAGCTATATTTACTTTGACTTTGAATTTTGACCTATGGTCTTGTGAGAGAAAAGTTGACTATTTCCCAAGCCACATGCCTAAGTTATTTTAACAAACTAAGGGTTACACTTAATAGTATTCCTTATTCTTTATTTGTTTATAGAGGACAATACTCCCTTGCTTCAAACATATTTCATCAATATTGAAACATTAACAAGTTCAAAGAAATGGGTAATTTTTTTATATGCATTCTTATGAGAAAGGTGATCATAATTCCTACTAGAAAATAAGGACAAACCATTGAAAGTAAAAGTTTGAAGGAAAAAAGCCATAACTACTATACAAATTTATATTCCTATCTCTGGTGGAGAACAAACGGTGTAACTCAAATGAAACTAATTGGTGTCTATACCAATCGAACATTATGTGATGTAAAACATAAATATAAACTATAAAATAATGGAAGAATATGTATCCCACATTTGAATTATACAAATACACTACAATATTATAAAACATAGTTCAAATGAATAATTTGTATATCAAACACTAAATTCCCTATTCAAACTTCAATTCCCCAAAGCATGGTTCAATAAATCAGTCCCCAAGAACTTGTACTGTCCCACTTTGACTTGATAAAAAATAGAAAATGTAACATGAATTGAATTGCATATCTTCAAAAGGCCATAAGAGGAATTAATTGTACAAAACCAAGTCTTAATTGGTTGATGCTATAACTCAATAAGTTTATATGATTGAGAATATTTGAAATTGTGAAAATCTTTAGAAGGTGATGAATGTAAGGGAGAATAATTCCAAGGGAGTTGAGAATCACTGAATAAAAAATTGAAAATAAAATGAATCTGGAACCTTGTCCACTTGAAGTTCCTCTTATTATAGTATATTTAGAACTAGTTTCTATAATCTCCATGTCAACCTTCTTCCCAAGAGAAATGATGAGACACAATTTAGGGTCTCCAAATTATCCTTTTTCAATTCCCATATATTCAATGGAGTAAACCTACTCATTTCGTGGAAAATGATACATTATTTTTCTAATTTGTATGTCAAGCCTCAATTTTCATTATCCTATTTTCATTATCCTTCTAAACATAACCATTGAGGTTTTTCTAGTCTCTATCCTTTTTTTAGTGCTCTTTCATTTTTTCATTTTCCACCATTTACACTCCTTCAATCTCTATCCCATCTCCTTATTTCATGGGGGAATATTTCCTTTACTAGACTTATAATTAGAATCCTCCTTCATTGAACACAACTTATGAGACACAGTAATCCTTTTCTTAGTGAGTATATAGTTGGATAAATTCTTTAATCCTTTCTACCCCATGCTCAATAATAGTAGCATGGACTCTTACAATGAACCAACCAGTTATTCTAAGTGTCCAAGTTTTGTTTACATAGGATGATGTTGTCGCACATCAGGGTCTTAAGATCATATCAAGAGATATTAGTCTAGTAAACTAGAGTATTATATTTTTGTTTTCTACTTTACAAGATAAAAAGAGTGGTGTCTCTTGTTAGTATTATGGTTGATCACTAGAAATATTACAAAATACTCCATTCACATGTCTCCCTAAAAAATACCCACTACTAACTCTAATAAACCCATTTTTTTTCATTTTGAAGTTTCTTATCCAACAGAAATACATCTCTATTAAAAACCTATAAACCTATTATAATTAATTTCATTTCTTAATAGGATTATAGGAGTAAGGGGTGTTGTATTTGACTCTAGAGGAAATCAAGAATCTGAGTTTTATACAAAATTGTGGTAACAATGAGTAATGAAGTTAAGACTTGAGCTTTTTATAAAGGGATCATGCCTCTTAATGCCCAACAAGTAAAGGAATTTATTGTGTTAGATGATTGCACTTTAATCCTTAGATATTTTTAGGTAAGGAAGTATTAAATCATCCCTCCTTAGCTCACATGATATGAAGGATTCGTTAATGGATTCAAGAGTTCAATAAAATATATATTTTCATGTGTTTCACCACCATAATGAATTGGTAGGATTTTAAGAAAACTGAGTATGATTGAATTATTGGAAATGTTTAATAAAATATGGGACACCATGCCATATCCCTCCTTAGGAATTATGGTCTCTCCAAAATTGAAGTCATAAGTGGTTATAAGGTGAAGTTGTTCCTCTTAATTGCAATATATTTACAATGTGTGACTTCCTTTTCTATCATTTCTCACATGAGAATTAATATATATCACAAGACATTCACAATTGATAATTGTGGGTTGGGAAATTAAGCTAGGAGCCATTACCAAAAGGTTCAAGGAATATTTAGGTGGTGTTTGTCTTGAGAATTATTTATATTGTAGGGTAGCACAAAGACATCATGGGATTTATCTTTTCAAGTATTTTAGTTCTCCTACCTTTTGTCTTTGTTTGAGAATTTTGTCCAAGACATTGCAAGAATGAGATTTAGTTGGTAATTGGTTTATTTGGTCATTGCTTCTATTTAGAGATCCTACTGTAGGATTTTTAATTTGTTATTGCATGGAGTAAGAGTTGGTATTTGAGACATATTGGTACAATGATGAAGTAATATAGGCCTTTTAGTGAGTCTAATGGTTGGAGAGTGATGGTGCATTGTCCATGTAGTAAGTTTCTTTCATGTTAAATTATAGAATTTAAGAAATGTGTTAAATATTGTATAAAGGATATGTGTGAGGCACATTGTAATGTTATAATTTCTTTCATTATATGGATCTATTGGCAAGAAAAGCTTGGAAAAGAAACTATAGGATATTAACTCCATTGGAGACACATGTGGACTAACACAACAAGGCACATCTTAGATATGAAAAACTAGAAAAAGGAGGGAGGTAGATTCTTTCACGGATCTTCAAATTTGCATGAATGTGGATATTTCTCTACATGTTGACTTTGTTAAATAATTTCTTTAGAGGATGGTATCTCATCTCATCATTCTAGATTGAGTTCCAGGTATTTTTATTTAGCCTCTCTCTTTCTATTTCAAACTTTTCTTGGCCATATTTAGCCTCTAAACAATTCAACACTCCTCCAAATGAAAATAATAAGAAATATACCTCCTTTAAGTATGAAGAAAAGATTCAAAAAAATGTCACATTTTTTTAATCATAATTTATTGAAAATAAAAAAAAATTAGAATTCAATTTTGTTGGACATAACCCTTCAGGATTTGTTTCTTGTAAATATAAATTCAAATGAAAAAATTAGGAGAAGATGAAGATGAAGAGGCCCTTGTAATATGAAATGAGGGTTCACCTCAATATATATATCTAATTTAATGTTAATGGAAAAACCAAGTTCGAGAGTTACTCATCTTGGCATGACATGGTAACATATCTAATTTTAGACACTTTTACCCTGCTTAGTGCAACTCCTTTATTTCCCCATTTCTTTGTCAATTATCCACATTCTATGTTTGCCATTCTATCAGTTCATCTTTTCCATAACTATTTTCTAGCTCCATATATGAACAATTCAAATCCATTTTTTTGTTTGCCTTTCCCTTCAATTTTAAAATCCCAATTAATTTTCTCTACAACTTTGCATTTCTTATGTTCATCCTCTTTCAACATGCTTTTTTCTCCTCACATAATTATTTAAGGACTCTTCTCAAATCCACTATCCACACCTAGGGTTCCAAAGCAATGGAACAGTGTTTCCAGATAATTCCTAGGGATTTACAACTTGTGAGAAGACCATGGTATAATTTGAATAGTTTTTCAACATGAAAGTTTGTATTACAATACTTCGCTACTATATAGTGCTTCAACGTTTGTGTTGAGGTCACCACTAAGGTCACTATTCAATGGGATTTGATGCTTCTCTAAGGGAAGGACCACTGTCCATAGGATCTTTGTTTTGTTGATGTGGTGTTGCTTGAGAGATTCAAAGAGGATAAATTTAAAAAGTTGAATGCAAATGAGCCAATTCCTACAAATATTTGTCTAGTAATTGCAAGTCAAAAGTTAGCCTTAATAACTCATTACATATGGACAAAATCCATATTGCCTCATTATTGTATACTCTAACTCAATATCATAGATTCTAGATATAACAAAAACTCTTGAAAACTGGACAATTGGTGACATAAAGCATGCATGTATTCATTGTTATCGAGTTTGCAAGATCCTTGATTCAAAAGACTAGGTCTATAAAGAAATGATATTTGTGGTATCCTTGCATAAACATGTTCTTTCTTATTTATGTTCCTATTCATGTTCATATTGATGTTTATCATGTATAAACAATTGAGTTATCATCTACTACTTTCTTTTACAGTTCCCAAAACTCCATGAAAAGGATTAAGTGTAACCATTTTTAGTTGGCACAATATAATTTTATGTCATTGTTCTTATCAAGAAACTAGAATCATTCATGAAATTGAATCAGACAATTCTTATAAAATTTTGATAAAAGTTTCACAATGGAAGCGTGAAGGGGAAAATTCCAAGAAGGAAGTGGTTTTGATGTCTTTCTAGAATCCTTTTGAGAAGCCTCATCCTAATGATTTATTGATGAAGATGTAATCCCTTATCTCCATCATTGGTGTGGTGTTTATTGGCAAGGAGAAATATCGAGAGTGGTCTAGAAAGATCAAGCACACCCTCATTTTTAATGACTTATGGAAATGCATCTATTAAAAAGAGAAGAAACATGCACCTTCTAAGCTTACACCAGATAATTAGATAGCCATTTGGAAGAACAAGGATAACAAAGGTTAAGCCTTGATTGTTGCTTCTATAAGCAAGTACATGATCCATATTTTAATTTCCATTAAAAAAAATTATAGTGCACTAAAGAACTTGAAATATTTGTATGCATCACACTCTAAATTAGATCTTATCCAACTGATGGTCAAATTCTTCAACTGAGTTGAAAGACAATGACCCCCAAGCCCTATCCTTCGAAATTAAAGATATCATGCGTGATGCATATGGAACTATAATTAATATGGACATTCCTCTCATAGCCTTTGTCAAATCCCTCTACCTACATACTTTCATTATCTTGAATCTCTGCATACTAGTGAGCAACTCAAATCCATTACTTTTGACTCTATGGTGTAGAATTTTGCAGAATGAGAGAAATATTTTAGGAAGAGGAAGATAGAAACTTAGACCCTTGAAGAAGAAATGTGCCTTAATTAGAAAGGGAAAAACCAATCACATGTTTCTCCTAAAAGAAGTGGCAGCCGAAGAGGATGTGGGAGAAATAATTTTATAGGAAGTGGGGAGAAATACCTAATCTTTATTTCATTAAATATCGGAGAGATGGACATGATCCATCAACATGAAAATACATTAAGAGAGAGTTAAATATAGTTAAAACTATAAATTAAATAAAGGTAAAACACGAGATCCAACTAAAGGTAAATCACTTGAATCTACTCATTATATTGTTGCCCATTTCAATATTGGAGTAACTAAAGATATGTTTCAAACTTCATTTGCTTCTTGGAGTGATGCATGGCTACTTGATATAGGTACAACATGCCACATGACCTTCTAGAGTGATCCCTATAGGATCATTATATTATTTTTCCTCCATATTGATGCTTTCAAAGTGGAAAAATAGGAGGAACAAGTGCACAGGACCATTTTTTGTCATTGTCCTAGTTTATAAAATTTTACGTCAAAAAATTTAGGATCCATTTTGAGGCCTTAAATGAATACTTCTTATGGTACTAAAAATAATATGAACCTATATTCCATAACTTACACATTGATAGCTTTTCCAATGGTGTAGGAATTTCCTTAATTGAAGCTCATATGAGAAAGTTATGCTGCCCAGAAGTTATCCTATCGACATTAACCACCATAATTTAAGAGGATACCATGTAAACCCCCATATTTCATGTAAAATGGGATACCCATGTTATTATGTTGAAGATCTGTAAGAGTCAATATTATAATCTATTTAAGAGTTTAAGGAGTCAAACCTAACCACTACTAGGCTATTTGGTTGTGTTATAACCAAGCCACTAGGAGGAAAAGGGGTTACATTCTATTCAAGTGAATATTGTCCCATATAGGAGTAGAGTATCTGAGAGTGAATAGAGAGAGAGAAAAAAAAGGATATTTGTTCACTATAAAAGCCCACATGCCACATGGCATACTTCTTTGTACTTGCATCTGTTTCCATTCAAAGAAATAAAGAGCATATCAACCTCACCTTATAGTTGGATTTTCTCTTGAAAAGGTTTTCTAAGTTCTATATTGAGTTTTTATGTTAGCACCTAAATCTTCCCTAGGCTGAAGGAAGGCAAAATTCATGGTAACCACAAACCACACTCAGTCTGGTAGCTAGCCCTACCAGAACAGGAGAGGGCTCTCTCTGAGTCACGCTCAGTGAATGGATAAACGAAACGGTCTAAGATGACTTACAGTGAAATATTTATCTTAGGCTAGTAAGTGAATATGGATACAAGAAGAAATTTTTATGAATGACTGAGCTTCTGGGATGTTATGGGACCAACGGACAGTAATGAACAGAGAATTTAATACAAAGGCACAGATTACTCCGTGAGGCAAGACAGGCGGAAAGTGTAGCAATTTAGTTTGAAATCATGCGGAATGGAGAGATCGCTTAGGAGAGTGAAAAGGGCATAAGTATATGAATCCTTTTCAACAGAAGAAGAATACTGAACATGAAATTTTCCCACAGGCAGAGCAATAAAATTGAATTCTACCTTATTTAACTCAGAAAATTTCACTGGAAATGAATATGAATTGAAACTATGAACATTACAAAATACATATGAAACATAAGAGACACATTTACTACACTCACAACCACATGAATCTCATGAAATAGAGTTGTTGCCTTTCATTAATTCTCTGTCAAAAATATACAGCGAAGAAACAGAGTTTCTTTCCCACAGTCTCCCAAAAGTTACAAGCCAATCAACCCTTTGCAAATAGTTTGCATACAAGATATAGAATGTGCCATGAAGAGATAGAATTCCCAGGGGTTGTGGAGGTACTCGAATCATTACAAAATGGAAGTGGAAAGCCAACCATTAGCTACAGGTGCAGTGTTACAAACATGACAAATGGCTTGGGTGACCGTTTGCCTTCCTTTGCCACTTGGATAGAAGCCAATATGGAGTGAAAATAATTTAAATGCTGCCTTAGGTGCTGAAAAACTGAAATGTAGATGAGCAGGCCCACTTGGAGAAGTCGCGAATCGAAATTTCGCGAAATGGAGGTAAAATTGGGCTTTTTTCCTGTATGCGTGCGCCATTTTCTGTGTGCGCCGTGCCACTTTGGAGCCTATTTTGAGGCACTTTCAGGAGTCCAAAATGTGCCCAAGTGTGCTTGTTGGAAAGCCTGTCCTGTCTTCTTTCTATCCCAAGTGGAATTTCTGAATTTGGTGCTCATTTTCTCCTCCAAATATTCATTATCCCAAGACTGCTTCCTATGAGTCAAAATAAGGGTAGAGAGGTCATTTTTTGGGTGTTTTTGACCTCCTGGAGACTTAGATATTACCCAAACTTTTTGTCCAAGCACCAGTAGTCGTGATTTTTCATGCTGAATCCAAAAATGCAAACCATTCTTCATTTGGAGCTCCCAATTTTTAGCGCTGCGCCACTGGGAGAAAAACTTGTGTTTTGCCCAAAAATTTGTCATGTGACCAAAATTTCCCCAAATTTCATGAAATTTGGGTTGGATGTTCTCTATGAAGTGTTATGCTATGCCAAGGAGGCTTCAGCTAAGATTTGAAGCCGATCTTGCTCTTTTGCATCTTTTGCCTCTTTTGTTGCTTTGCTCAATTTTGCTTTCAAGCTCTTTATTGAGGCCCTTGCACTCATGTTTCATGCCCTGTAATGGAAAGCCATGTGTCTCAGTAAGGCATGGTCCTTGTCGGCCTTGTCCAGTAGCCTCTCCAAGTGCATGTTAACTCTCTCTAGATTGGCCTCCGATCCTCATTGGTCTCTTGCTCCAATGACGTGAGCTCAACTCTTCTTCTTTGTGCAGCTTGGCGATGCTCACGAATGTTTTGTAGTTCCGTGATTGCCCGCTGATCCTCTAGCTGTTTGTTCCTCTGCTCCAGGTATTTCATTTTCCACTTAGCCCTCTCCAAGTCAAGGGATAAGGCCTCAATCACTGATTGCTACTCCTGGATGATCTCTCTAAGCTCTGCATTTGTCGTTTTTGTATCTATCTCATCATCATGAAGGAGAACGAATTCGGTCTCTCGTTCACCTGATGGCTCACTTGAAGGCCCCTCATCATGCATTGGCTCCTTACCTGTATCTTGTTCCTATGTCATTGATGTAGGAAACGAGGCCCCTTCCACCCCGGGTGGAGGTAGCACTCGCTTTGCCGCTGCAAACAAATGCCTATTGCCTCTCTGATAGGTGATGAATACTGGCATAGTAGTAGTCTCATGGCACTCATATTGATGAGAAGGACCACCTATCTCATGCTCTGCCTCTGATACTACCTGCAGAGTGCTGAAGAAGTCATGGGAGATGAAGTCCTCCCAAGCAATGCCCTGCAATCCCAACTGATGATCCACCAAAATCCGGATAAGAGAAAAGTGATAAACACTGTTAAGCTGCTGTTGAGGGTCTTATGCTACATGAAATTGTTCATCCTCTCTATGTTCCTGCAAATGAAAAATGGGAGGTTCATCATTTGCACCCTGGTAAAGTGCATGAGCAACCTGATGTGATAGGCATATAGGCGAGAGAACCTCCCCTCACAACTGAAGTACTTCATGATCAACCTCATGAGTGGAGCATACTCATCTTTCAAATATCTGAATGGGAAGACTCTTGTGAGGTGCCTCAAACAACTGGCCTTAATGTAAGGCTCATAGTATTGCCTATCCACCTTCTTCTTCTTCTTATGCCACTGTTCTCCAACATTTGGTATGCCTATTTCCACTGAGATAGTTTCGGGTGTCAATGGGAAGGTGACCTCGGCCAAGATAGACTGACATCCATGTAGATGAAGCAAAAAAATATAGGCCAACTCATGATGCACTCTAACATTAGCCACCCTTTGACAAAATTCAAAACATGCTAGGTGCTGGAAACATGACATAGTAAGAGGGCATGCCTGCAATTCAGTGAGGGTGTTTGGCTCATCCCTAACATGTTTGCCACTCTTGTGATGTCTCCTGGGAGCCTGTTCTCCTGAAGCTGTATCACTCTGAGTTTCCACCTCATACTCTAATGAACCCTCAGATGCCATGACTGTTGTTTATGTACTATACTTAGGCTACCCTTTGATGATGGTGAAGCTGGGTGTTGTTTTTGTGATATCTGTCACCAAGGGGAACAATGAAACAAAGGGAGTATTAGGAGGCGAGTAATGTGATGGGAATAGGGGTTATGGGGAGAAATTTGTTTAGGGATATGTAGGGGGTTTGGGTATTTAATAGGGTAGGGTTTTTGGAGTTTTGACAAGGTAGGGTTTGGGGTTTGTATTGACCAAATAGTGGAGGGATAAGGAATAGGAGTTTGGTAATATTTTAGGGTAGTAATAATAGGAAAAATGGCATAGGGGGATAAGGAAAAATGGTAAGGAAGGGAAAATGGAACCTTGGCATCAACACTACACTTATACAACCCTAGCAACAATGACTTTTTGGCATTTTCTTGTGGTTGGTTTTATGAAATTTGTTGCATTCAATCATGGACATAAACCACCATATCACTCATAAAATTTGATGAACTAGTGATGTTATATAGCCTACCTTGCAATTTGATGGGCTTCACAAAAGATTTGAGGAAGTTTGGCAAGGTTCCTAGCGCTTCCTCTGTGTGCGCCGCACGCAAAACCCAGTGCGCCGTGCCCTGGGTGTGCGTCGCGCCCATTGGAAAATTACACTGCAGGCTGTCTCTGTGTGTGCCACGCCCTCTGTGTGTGCTGCGCCCTTGTCTATATGCGCCTTGCCCTGTAAACTGCCTCCAAATTTGCTCCAAACACCACGATGCACACTCAAACAGTTTGCAATGTCTCCCTACACACTTGATTTGCACAATGACTTTGATTTTGGTGGGAACTTGTATATAAAGTCTTAGAAGTCATGGGTTAAATTTTGCTTTTTCAAAAACCAATTTTTCTAATGTTATGTTTTGACACTTTTTCATTGACTTAAAACAATCCTAATTTTCACTTTTCCTATGAAAGTTTAGCTCAAATGATGAAATTTTCAGCACTCTTTGCAGGGATTGCATGACAGGGCATTTGGCCACGGAAACCATGACTGTGCTTGGAGAAATCAACTGTCGATTTCTTTGAAAATTTTATCACCAATGACACTGTTTGACTTTTCTTCAAAACAGAGTTTTGAAGAACAGTCGAAGTCTATCAATATGACGATGAAACTCTGTGAATCATTACTTTGTAAGGGTCTCTCTCTGGCCTGCATGGCTTTACTAGACATATTTAAAGACCAAACTGATAAATCCCTAGACCTAATGATAGAAAATGACCTTTGTGCATCAAAGGACCAGACCTTGACTGTCATGGACTTTGGTGATCATTGACACAGCAGGAGCCAGACATGAGGGGAAATGACTAGCATGACCTTTCTCCATTAGATTATGACATGCCCCTAGCGGAATGTAGTTGAGTGAATGGAGCGGGACTCCTAAAAAATGAAATGCATAAAGAGTTTTGATCTCTGACGGAGGGCTGACCAGACCGACTCTAACATTGGCTCCAATGGGGGATGGTAGCTCCTTGGAGGTGACAAGAACAACAGATCTCTGGAAGAGCTAGACAGTGCCTTCGTCCATTGGACTATGGAGTCATTTTTTCGACTAACAACACAGGACTCTGACTCATTTTTGAAACTAAAATGACTAAAAAATTAACTCAAACTTGACATTGAAATGACTTGAAGACAAACTTGACAAACTCAAACCAAACTGAAATAAAAATGGTATTTACAATGACAGTGGAAGCAACGTTAATAACTCAGAAATGGTATCGCATGAGCAACCGACCATTGATCGACCCTCCTGGACAATCTTCCCCGTTCATTTCCTTGAGAAGAAAGGCATTTTGACCCCTATATGCTGCAATATTGAAAGGACCTTTCCAAAGATTCTTGAACTTTCCGTGCTTACCTTTCTCCTCATTCCTTGCATCCCACTTCAGCACCACATCATCCAACTAAAATTTATCTGCCTTTTCTTTTCTATCATAAATTTTCTTGATCTTCTCCTGCAATTTGGATGTGTTCTTGAAAACTTCTTCTCTTGTCTGCTGCAAGTGGACCATTTGATTCAACCTTCTCTACATGGTATCTTCTTCACTGCCAGCCTCCTGAAGAAGTTTGACTACCAGGGCAGCGAGAGAGGTAGAAAATACTGTATCAACTCCATAAACAAGCTCAAATGGTGACATATCAATGGATTTTTCTGACTGACACAATCTGCCCAAAGTGCATGGACCAACCTCTTATGCCAGCTCTTCTTATTTATTTCCAGCAGCTTCTTGATGATGTTGACCAATGATTTGTTCTAAGACTCAGCCAATCCATTGCCTTGCGGATGATAGGTAGTTGAGTGACCCAAAATGATGTGATATTTATAACAAAACTCTACCATCCTTTTGATTTGAAAGATGTTGCGTTATCGGTGATTAACTTATTCGGGCAACCAAAACGAGACAAGATGTTATTTTCAAGGAATGAAATGATTACCGCATCTGTAGCTTGTCTGGTGGGAATTTCCTTGATCCATTTCGTGAAATAATCTATCGCTGTGAGGATCCACCTATGCTGACTGGAAGAAGCGGGATGAATTTCACCAATGAAATCCAACCCCCATTGCTGAAAAGGGGCGCTCACCTTGATAGGCTTAAGTGGCAAAGGCTGTAACTTCTACTTCCCTTCGAAAATCTGACATTTATGACAACGCTTGACCATCTTATATACATCAGTGAACAATGTCGGCCAATAGTACCCTGCTCTCAGAATTTTGTTTGTTGTTGACTTCCAAAAAAGGTGACCCCCACAATCTCCTTGGTGGCAGTCCTCCATGACCTTCTTTGCTTCTTCTTCCACCAAACAATTCAAAAGAACGCCACCGGGATCTTTCCAATAAAGTGCAGAATTAAGAATGCAAAACTTGGCAGCTTTCAACTTGAGTGTTCTTGCTTTGTTTCTAGTCATGCCGTGCGGTGATGACAAATTTTTAAGCACATAGATGATGTCTGAATACCATGGAGAGAGAGAAAACATTTCAGATACCTGAATTGAATACGTTTCCTCATTCTCATCGGACATAGCAGTGATCAAATTTATGTCCAAGGCGTGCAAGTTTGATTCGGCCATTAACTTTGCCAATCGTTGTCCTTTAACTAGCTTTGTAAGCTTTATTTCCACATCATATTCCAGCAAGGCTGCAATCCATTTTCCTCGTCTTCCTTCCGGATCGGTCTGCACTAAAATATATTTTACAGCAGCATTAGGAACATAGGCCAAAATATGCGAATGTAAAATATATACCTGGAAATCTTTCAATGCCCTCACAAGTGCCAGGGCTTGCTTCTCAATGATGTTATACTTTAAGGCTACATCTCTTATAGCTCTGTTGAAGAATGCAATGGGTCTTTCATGATTATCTCTTTTCTGCAATAATACAGCTGCCATAGTGTGCTCCGAAGCAAATGAAAACAATATGAAATCCTGAGTGTAGCCTGGGCTGACTAGAACTGGGGCTGAAGAAAGATCCAATTTGACCAAATTGAAAGATTTTATAGCCTCCTCCATCCATTTCACGTGGATGTCTTTCTTAAGCATGTTTTTCATCTCTCTTAGGTGTTCAGCGAGATTAGGCACAAAGCGACGTAGGAAATTCATCTTACCATTGAATGTTTGTATCTCTTTTTTATTCTGGGGCAGATCGATTTGCTGAATTTCTTGCACATGTGCTGGGTCAATACGAATGCCATCTTTTGAGATAATGTGCCCGAGTAGTTTGCCTTCCTCCATGGCGAACAAGCTCTTCTTCAGATTCAGCGTATTTTCTGCACTTTTGAAAGACAGTTTTTAGATGGTACATGTTCTCCTCATCCGACCTGGAAAACACTGTCAAATCATCCAGGTACACCACCAAAAAGACATCCTTCTCATTCGCAAAAGCCAAGTCCATTGCACGCTGAAATGTGGCACCTGCATTCTTTAAACCGAAAGGCATTTTGGCGTAATGAAAGGTTCCCCATGGAGTGGTGAATGCTGTCTTGTCTCGGTCATCTTCATGGACAGAAATTTGGTTATATCTGGAATAACCATCAAGTAGTGACATACGAGATGCTCCCACTACTCGCTGAAGTATATGGTCCATTTTGGGCAGTGGATAGTTGTCCTTCAATGAAACTTTATTGAGATTTCTAAAATCAATGCATAAGCGGATTTCACCTGTCTTCTTTCGTACGGGCACCAAGTTAGAGATCCAATCCGAAAATCTGATGGGCACAATGATCCCTGATTTGTACAACCTGTTTACCTCCTTTTCAATAGATGGCAGCAAATTTAGATTTATCCTTCTCAACTTCTGTTTGAATGGTTTTTGATTGGGCTTGATGGGTATAGTGTGTTGAATTATATTGGTACCATATGTCTTTAAGTCAGAATAGTCCCAAGCAAACACATCTACAAATGAAGCTAGCAAACTGATGTATTTGTCCTTGATATTTGGCAGCAATGCTTTGGACAATTTTACCAACTTAGGATTAGCAGCTGTTCCGATGTTGACCTCTTCTACACCCTTCTCTGTTGGCTACAATGTTGGCTTGCAGGCTACATCATCTTGATCAAAAAGTTATTCTAAAGGTATCAAGCCTTTAGGAATAACGTTATTCTTCAGCTGCAACACGTCCATTTCATTTATCTGCACCTCATTTGTACCATTCTTTTTACCATCGTCATTTTCTACATCAATTGAGGTTTCTTTGAACTTGCCTTTGTTTTACAAAAATCATTAATCTCCTCATCATCTTGGAACACTTGCCATTATCTCTGATTGTCTGGAATGGTTGGATGATGTTTGACATGGATTTCGAATTTATTGCTGGAGTTCATTAGGATCTTCAAACTACTTGTTGCCTTGGCAAGAGCGTCAACAATACTATTTTGTATACGAGGCACGCATGTCAAGGTGTATTCTGAAAATAATTTTAGGATGTATAGAACTGCATTACGGTAGGCCCGCATCCTAGGATGCTTTGCTTGATACTTGCCTCTGACCTGCTTAATTACCAATTCGGAGTCGCCATATACTAAAATCCTCTTAGCATTCAGCTTTATTAGAATCTTTAGGCCAGAAATTAGAGCTTCATACTCAGCTTCATTGTTTGAACACTCAAAAGCCAACTTGTACGAGCATACCTGCACGTTACTAGGCACTTTGTTCAGGGCGGAGAAAGGACTGCATACCCAAATTCCAATTCCAGCGCCATCATTTCCCATTGCTCCATTGAAATCCATGGTCCACAAACCTTCTTCCTCCTCTTGCAAGTGTTGGAAATTTGTTTGTTGTGCCTTGTCTACTTGTTGTCCATTACTTTCAGCTGATTTCCCAATAGTGTTCTGCTATTCTTGTCCTTTTTTCTTTAAAATTTCTCTGAAATTTTCTATTATTTCTAGAATATCATCTGCTTCAACTAACTGACTATCTATATCATTTAAACTATCTGAATACAAAACAAAAGACTCTAAATCTGTATGTACATAGTTAATTGGATGATTTATTGGTTTCTCCTTGCTTGTGAGCATGTTTTCAATTTTTGTTCCCGATACAGTTTCCTCATTTGTCCAAACACCGGAATCATTGCATAGGAGAAATCTAACTGTAGTGTCCCTTTCAATTTCGCTACCCAAGACCTGGAAAGAAGCATGCCAAACCTTGGAGGAATATCTGCTACAACCACATCCATCAAAACATTCTTCATTGGGAGCTGATCCAGACTCACAACCAAGTCTTTGATGAGTCCTATACATCTTACTCTGCTGGAATCAAATGAATAGAGATCGTGGTATTGCCGGGTGATGTCCAGACCAAGCTTATCCATGATAGCTTTGGGCATGAGATTGTGAGAAGCTTCGGAATCGAACATGGCATTATGTAACACAAAATCATGTAATCTTAAACTGATATAAAAGGGTGGCACATCACTATCAGGAGACTCACCATTCGATGCTGGCCCAACAATCATTTCAGGTTGATCATCTTCGACATTCACCATGTCAGACATTGGGTCCAAATTCAACATCTTAGATATTTGTCCTCTATAACTACTATTCCTCATTATTTCAGTCAAGGGGATGGATACCTTTAATTTAGAAATCTCATTCTCTAAATTAAAAGCGGGAATCTTTTCTACCTCTTTGACTGGGATTTCTTTCCTTTCCCTTTCTTTCGATGCAACTTGCTGATGTGATTGTTCTGCTGATGGTGTTTTGCTGCTCTCCAGACCAATCGCCTCCTTTCCTTTCCTTTATGTAACTGATGACTCATTCTTTGATGCCTCAACATCCTTCCTTTTCTGAATTGGTTTGACCGACACATCTCTGTTTCTAAGTGAATATCGCTATTGCT
Source organism: Pinus tabuliformis (assembly GCA_031772625.1). Lineage (NCBI taxonomy): Eukaryota > Viridiplantae > Streptophyta > Pinopsida > Pinales > Pinaceae > Pinus > Pinus tabuliformis. Next base: position 808,499,307 of record CM062812.1, read on the forward strand.
GGGTGGATAGAGCATTCATATAGCCTCTTTGGTACTCCTCTGATTCTTCTTCTAAAATAGTGTTACTTGCTAGAATGATATCTGCGTCTTTGTGTTCAGCCAAACTTTCTGCATACTCCTCCTCTTCAGTAATGTAAGTAGGCAAATCATCAGGAGTAAAGAGGTGGTTTTCTTCACCTATTATATTCCCGTCCTCATCTGATTCTAGTCCATGCACAAAATTTTGCTGCAAAGGTGTTTGTACTGGCTGTTGTGCTGTCTGCTCTTGGGCTCGCTGATCTCTTTGTCTTATTCTATATTATGGTTTTTGCTGACCACGAAAGTTAGGATTTCTAACTTGTGGCTCCGATTTGTCAAGTTTCACCCCTTCAAGCATCTGCTCTACCTTCTTGAGTAATTGATCCATCGAAGAAGACTCTTCCTTAACTGTGACTTTCTTTTCTGCTTTTGCTCTAGCTCTCTTGGACAACAGATTTGCTTCAATGCTGACCGTGATTTTCTGCATGTCTTCCATTGTGGCCGGTTCTCTCTCTCTTAGTTGGTAGGCCATGTCAGCATCAAAACCATCCAGAAATTTCATCATAGCTAGTCCCACAGGTGGCTTTAGATGATCTGGAATTTCGTTATAAACTGAATTGAATCTAACACAATAGTCTTGGACCGACTCACCAGCGTTTCGTTTGATTTGCTCATATTTAGCCAGAATTTGAAGAGGATTCTTTTTCACTTCCCATCGGTTTAAAAATTGTCTTTGTAGGTCAGCCAAGGTAGCGATACTTGCTGCCGGCAAACCTCTGAACCATTTCCTCACATCACTTGCAAATGTCTGTACAAAGAGTCTCATTGCCACATTCTCCACATCGATCTCATGAATTTCATAGAAATCTGCCATTCTGTCCACATGTTGCTGAGTAGTGATGCTGTTAGGAGTGCCATCAAAAAACGGGATTTTGCTTTGATAATCTGCGGGAATGTCATCTAGAACTTGAGGCAGAACAAGGGGTGCAAAACGGGCAGCCATCACTCTTGGTGGATTTGGCCTTGGAGGTGTTGGAGGAGTGTGCACAGTTTGTAAGGGGCTAGCAATTGGAGTTTGAGGCTATGTCGCAATATAATTATCAATTAATTGGTTAGCTCTTTCGGTTTCTAGATCTACAAGAAATTGTGGATTGGGGACAGTATAGTCAATAGCCCTTTCGGATTTAGACTCGAACAATGATATTTCAAACCATTCGTCAAACTCAAGCTCTTCAAGATACTCAAAAATTTCAGGACATGAATGGGATGTGAACACGGGAGTTATAGTGCTCTCTTGATGAAGGAGTCTTGGAATCAAATTGGGGTTTTTGTAGATATGAGGAGGATCCGGGTCTAGATTGGCTCTAGTATATCGTCTCGAAGCCAGTGTGCTATTGAGAAAACTCACAGGACACAACCAAATTACTCAGCCTATCCAATCCTAAACTTATCATCCGGAAGCTTAGAATTATTAAGAAATAAGGGGATTAATTTCATTCCCCAACGGAGTTGCCACTATGTTAGCACCTAAATCTGCCCTAGGCTAAAGGAAGGCAAAATTCAGGGTAACCAAAAACCACGCTCAGTTTGAGAGCTAGCCCTACCAGAACAGGAGAGGGCTCTCTCTGAGTCACACTCAGTGAATGGATAAATGAAACTTTCTGTGATGACTTACAGTGAAATATTTATCTTAGGCTAGTAAGTGAATATGGATACAAGAAGCAATTTTTATGAATGACTGAGCTTCTGGGATGTTATGGGACCAACGGACAGCAATGAACAGAGAATTTAATACAAAGGCACAGATTACTCTGTGAGGCAAGACAAGCGAAAAGTGTAGCAATTTAGTTCGAAATAATGCAGAATGGAGAGATTGATTAGGAGAGTGAAAAGGGCATAAGTACATGAATCCTTTTCAACAAAAGAACACTGAACATGAAATTTTCCCACAGGCAAAGCAATAAAATTGAATTCTACCTTATTTAACTCAGAAAATTTCACTGGAAATGAATATGAATTGAAACTATGAACATCAAAAAATACACATGAAACATAAGAGACACATTTACTACACTCACAACCACATGAATCTCATGAAACAGAGCCGCTGCCTTTCATTAATTCTCTGTCAAAAATATACAGCGAAGAAACAGAATTTCTTTCCCACAGTCTCCCAGAAGTTACAAGCCAACCAACCCTTTGCAAATAGTTTTCATACAATATATAGAATGTGCCATGAAGAGATAGAACGCCCAGGGGTTGGGGAGTTACTCGAATCATTACAAAATGGAAGTGGAAAGCCAACCATTAGCTACAGGTGCAGCGTTACAAACATGACAAATGGCTTGGGTGACCGTTTTCCTTCCTTTGCCACTTGGATAGAAGCCAATATGGAGTGAAAATACTTTAAATTCTACCTTAGGTGCCAAAAAACTGAAATGTAGATGAGCGGGCCCACTTGGAGAAGTCGCGAATCGAAATTTCGCGAAATGGAGGTAAAATTGGGCTTTTTTCCTATATGCGCCGCGCCACTTTGGAGCCTGTTTTGAGGCACTTAAAGGAGTCCAAAATGTGCCCAAGTGTGCTTGTTGGAAATCCTATCCTGTCTACTTTCTAACCCAAGTGGAATTTCTGAATTTGGTGCTCATTTGCTCCTCCAAATCTTCATTCTCCCAAGACTGCTTCCTGTGTATCAAAATAGGGGCAGAGAGGTCATTTTTTGGGTTTTTTTGACCTCCTGGAGACTTAGATCTTACCCAAATTTCTTGTCCAAGCACCAGTAGTCGTGATTTTTCATGCTGAATCCAAAAATGCAAACCATTCTTCATTTGGAGCTCCCAATTTTTAGCGCCGCGCCACTGAGAGAAAAACCCTGTGTTTTGCCCAAAAATTTGTCATGTGACCAAAATTTCCCCAAATTTCATGAAATTTGGGCTGGAGGTTATGTATGAAGTGTTATGCTGTGCCAAGGAAGCTTCAGCCAAGATTCAAAGTTGATCTTTCTCTTTTTCCTCTTTTGCCTCTTTTGTTGCTTTGCTCAATTTTGCTTTCAAGCTCTTTATCCGGGCCCTTGCACTCATGTTTCGTGCCCTGTAATGGAAAGCCATGTGTCTCAGTAAGGCATGGTCATTGTCAGCCTTGTCTAGCAGCCTCTCCAAGTGCATGTTAACTCTCTCTATATTGGCCTCCTGATCCTCATTGATCTCTTGCTCCAATGACGTGAGCTCAACTCTTCTTCTTTGTGCAGCTTGGCGATGCTCACGAATGTTTTGTAGCTCCATGATCGCCCACTAATCCTCCAGCTATTTGTTCCTCTGCTCCAGGTATTTCATGTTCCACTTAGCCCTCTCCAAGTCAAGGGATAAGGCCTCAATCACTGATTACTGCTCCTGGATGATCTCTCTAAGCTCTGCATTTGTCGGTTATGTATCTGTCTCATCATCATGAAGGAGAACGAATTCGGTTTCTCATTCACCTGATAGATCACCTGAAGGCCCCTCATAATGCATTGGCTCCTTACCTCTGTCTTGTTCCTGTGTCGTTGATGTAGGAAACGAGGCTACTTCCACCCTGGGTGGAGGTAACACTCGCTTTGCCGCTGCAAACAAATGTCTACTGCCTCTCTCATAGGTGATGAATATTGGCATAGTAGCGGTCTCATGGCGCTCATACTAATTATAAGGACCACCTATCTCATGCTCTGCCTCTGATAATACTGTGGAGTGTTGAAGAAGTCACAGGAGATGAAGTCCTCCCAAGCAATGCCCTGCAATCCCAACTGATGATCCACCAAAATCCGGATAAGAGCAAAGTGATAAACACTGTTAAGCTGCTGCTGAGGGGTCTTATGCTACATGAAATTGTTCATCCTCTCTATGTTCCTGCAAATGAAAAATGGGAGGTTCATCATCCGCACCCTGGTAAAGTGCATGAGCAACCTGATGTGATAGGCATATAGGCGAGAGAACCTCCCCTCACAACTGAAGTACTTCATGATCAACCTCATGAGTGGAGCATACTCATCTTTCAAATATTTGAATGGGAACACTCTTGTGAGGTGCCTCAAACAACTAGCCTTAATGTAAGGCTCATAGTATTGCCTATCCACCTTCTTCTTCTTATGCCACTGTTCTCCAACATTTGGTATGCCTGTTGCCACTGAGATAGTTTCGGGTGTCAATTGGAAGGTGACCCCGGCCAAGATAGACTGACCTCCATGTAGATGAAGCACAAAAAGACGGGCCAACTCATGATGGACTATAACATTAGCCACCCGTTGACAAAATTCAAAACATGCTAGGTGCTAGAAACATGACATAGCAAGAGGGCATGCCTACAATTCAGTGAGGGTGTTTGGCTAATCCCTAACATGTTTGCCACTCTTGTGATGTCTCCTGGGAACCTGTTCTCTTGAAGCTGTGTCACTGTGAGTTTCCACCTCATACTCTGATGAACCCTCAAATGCCATGACTGTTGTTTTTGTACTATACTTAGGCTGCCCTTTGACGATGGTGAAGCTGGGTGTTGTTTTTGTGATATCTGTCACCAAGGGGAACAATGAAATAAAGGGAGTATTAGGAGGGGAGTAATGTGATGGGAATAGGGGTTATGGGGAGAAATTTGTTTAGGGATATGTAGGGGGTTTGGGTATTTAATAGGGTAGGGTTTTTGGAGTTTTGACAAGGTAGGGTTTGGGGTTTGTATTGACCAAATAGTGGAGGGATAAGGAATAGGAGTTTGGTAATATTTTAGGGTAGTGATAATAGGAAAAATGGCATAGGGGGATAAGGAAAAATGGTAAGGAATGGAAAATGGAACCTTGGCATCAACACTACACTTATACAACCCTAGCAACAATGACTTTTTGGCATTTTCTTGTGGTTGGTTTTATGAAATTTGTTGCATTCAATCATGGGCATAAACCACCATATCACTCATAAAATTTGATGAACCAATGATTTATAGAGCCTGCCTTGCAATTTGATGGGCTTCACAAAATATTTGAGGAAGTTTGGCAAGGTTGTGAGTGCTTCCTCTGTGTGCACTGCGCCATGGGTGTGCGTCGCGCCCGTTGGAAAATTACACTGCGGGCTGGCTCTATGTGCGCCGCGCCCTCTGTGTGTGCCGCACCCCTGTCTATATGCGTCGCGCCCTGTAAACCGCCTCCAACTTTGCTCCAAACACCACGATGCACACTCAAACAGTTTGCAATGTCTCCCTACGCACTTGATTTGCACAATGACTTTGATTTTGGTGGGAACTTGTATATAAAGTCTTAGAAGTCATGGGTTAAATTTTTCTTTTTCAAAAACCCATTTTTCTAATGTTATGTTTTGACACTTTTTCATTGACTTAAAACAACCCTAATTTTCACTTTTCCTCTGAAATTTTAGCTCAAATGATGAAATTTTTGGCACTCTTTGCAAGGATTGCATGACAGGGAATTTGGCCACGGAAACCATGACTGCGCCTGGAGAAATCAACTGTCGATCTCTTTGAAAATTTTATCACCAATGACACTGTTTGACTTTTCTTCAAAACAGAGTTTTGAAGAACAGTCGAAGTCTATAAATATGATGATGAAACTCTGTGAATCATTACTTTGTAAGGGTCTCTCTCTGGCCTGCATGGCTTTACTGGACATATTTAAAGACCAAACTGATAAATCCCTAGACCTAATGATCGAAAATGACCTTTGTCCATCAAAGGACCAGACCTTGACTGTCATGGACTTTGGTGATCATTGACAAAAGACCAAAGCCAGTAGGAGCCAGACATGAGGGGAAATGACTAGCATGACCTTTCTCCGTCAGATTATGGCATGCCCCTAGCGGAATGCAGCTGAGTGAATGGAGCGAGACTCCTAAAAAATGAAATGCATAAAGAATTTTGATCTCTGACGGAGGGCTGACCAGATCGACTCTAACACGACTTTATCGCTTTGGGGGATTTTTCCTTTATATTTTGGTTTTTATGCCGAAATGCACCAATACATAGAAACCCGACAAAATCCCCTTACGGTGAAACTCAAAACTTACTAGGCTGGGTTTATAAAACCCATCGTGTCCGGCTTTCACATGTGCATGTATTATTTCCCCTTTTATTGTTGTGATACGACGTTGCGATGTGATATATCGCAATCGCTCGTCGCATAGCCCTAGGATTTTGTCCCTTGTCTTATGCCATCGCCGATGCCGATCTACCAATCAGCGATCGCAATGTCGCATCGGCCGGGGTCCTTTCCTCATGTTATATGCACTAGCCTACCTCCGAACCGATATGTCGGGGATCAGCAATCAGGGGTCTCTTCCCCTTTTCACTTAAGTCCGCTCTTGGACCCTCTTCGATGTGATTTCCCTTTATAAGGGTTTTTTGCCCATTTTAGGGGATTTTGCCTCTTTTTCTAAAGAACAAAGGGCATCTTCTTTCTGCGATAACTTCTGCATCCTAGGTCCATTTTTGCCCATTCAAGTTGCAGTAGATTCAGAAGGAAAAGATCTCTACAATGGGGCTATTTCCAAGAACTTCCTTGGAATTTCATTTTCCTCTATGAGGAACACTTAGACTCAGAAGTCTATCCAAAATCCATTTTGGATAATCTAGATCAACAATTGTTCCCATAAATAATTTTTTGTATTCAAGTATTTATTTGATATATTGAATGTAATATACACTGGGCATAAGCATAACTCTATTTTTTTGTGCTCAATAAGATTCGTCTACGAAAGGTAAGTTAGTTTTTGTAATCATAGTGAAGGATGAAAATCGGTAAAGGACAAATTCCTCACTTATGCACAATCATAGTTTTTTTTTCTCTCTACTATCAGGTGACCATGAGTCATAAAAAGGGGGATAAACAAATCCATAAACAACACACTCTAATGTGTCTACAAAATGTAATTTTTCATTATTGCGTTAATTAATGAAAATTACTATTTTTTTCCAAGGAAAAAAATAGGTTATATGGAGTAAAAAATTAAGCTAAAATTTTATCCAAGTACAAGGTTTCCACCCCTCATTTATAAATAGATTTTGTTTTATATTTACAATGAACGAATTTTAAGCATAAATAGTGTTTATTCAAGTTGATCTTGGAATGGATCCACCAGGAATCTCAAATCTCATCATTACTAAGAACCTAACATTTAGTTATGTTTAGGTCTTCTTTCTATTGGAGCTATATTTATTTTGACCTTGAATTTTGACCTATGGTCTTATGAGAGAAAAGTTGACTATTTACCAAGCTACATGCCTAAGTTATTTTAACCAACTAAGGGGTAAACTTAATAGTATTCCCTATTCTTTATTTGTTTATAGAGGACAATACTCCCTTGCTTCAAACATATTTCATCGATATTGAAACATTGACAAGTTCAAAGAATTGGGTAATTTTTTTTATATGCATTCTTATGAGAAAGGTGATCATAATTCCTACTAGAAAATAAGGACAAACCATTGAAAGTAAAAGTTTGAAGGAAAAAAGCCATAATCATTATACAAATTTATATTCCTATCTCTAGTGGACAATAAACGGAGTAACTCAAATGAAACTAATTGGTGTCTATACCAATGAAACATTATGTGATGCAAAAAATAAATATAAACTATAAAATAATGGAAGAATATGTATCCCGCCTTTGAATTATAAAAATACACTACAAGATTCTACAACATAGTTGAAATGAATAATTTGTCTATCAAACACTAAATTCCCTATTCAAACTTCAATTCCCCAGAGCATGGTTCAATAAGTCAGCCCCCAAGAACTTGTAATGTCCCACTTTGACTTGATAAAAAATAGAAAATGTAACATGAATTGAATTGTATATCTTCAAAAGGCCATAAGAGGAATTAGTTGTATAAAAACAAGTCTTAATTGGTTAATGCTTTAACTAAATAAGTGTATATGATTGAGAATATTTGAAATTATGAAAATCTTAATAAGGTGATGAATGTAAGGGAGAATAATTCCAAGGGTGTTGATAATCACTAAATAAAAAATTGAAAAGAAAATGAATCTGGAACCTTGTCCACTTGAAGTTCCTCTTATTATAGCATATTTAGAACTAGTTTCTTTAATCTCCATGTCAACCTTCTTCCCATTTAGGGTCTCCAAATTATCATTTTTCAATTCCCATATATTCAATGGAGTAAACCTACTCATTTCATGGAAAATGATACATTATTTTTCTAATTTGTATGTCAAGCCTCAATTTTCACTATCCTTCTAAACATAACCATTGAGTTTTTTCTAGTCTCTATCCTTTGTTTAGTGCTCTTTCATTTTTTCATCTTCCACCATTTACACTCCTTCAATCACTATCCCATCTCCTTATTTCATGGGGAAATATTTCCTTTACTAGACTTATAATTAGAATCTTCCCTTCATTAAACACAACTTATGAGACACAGTAATCCTTTTCTTAGTGAGTATCTACTTGGATAATTTTTCTAATCCTTTCGAACCCATGCTTAATAATAGTAGCATGGAGTCTTACAATGAACCAACCAATTATTCTAAGTGTGCAAGTTTTGTTTACATAGGATGATGTTGTCGCACATCAAGGTCTTAAGATCATATCAAGAGATATTAGTCTAGTAAATTGGAGTATTATAGTTTTGTTTTCTATTTTATATGATAAAAAGAGTGGTGTCACTTGTTAGTATTATGGTTGATCACTAGAGATATTACAAAATACTCCATTCACATGTCTCCATAAAAAATACCCACTACTAGCTCTAATAAACCTTTTTTTTTTTTGCATTTTGAAGTTTCTTATACAACAGAAATACATCTCTATTAGAAACCTATAAACCTATTATAATTAATTTCACTTCTTAATAGGATTGTAGGAGTAAGGGTTTCATATTTGACTCTAGAGGAAATCAAGAATTTGAGTTTTATACAAAATTGTGGTAACAATGAGTATTGAAGTTAAGACTTGAGCTTTTTATAAAGGGATCATGCTTCTTAATGCCCAACAAGTAAAGTAATTTATTGTGTTAGATTATTGCATTTCAATCCTTAGCTATTTTTAGGGAAGAAAGTATTAAATCATCCCTCCTTATCTCACATGATATGAAGGATTCATTAATGGATTCAAGAATTCAATAAAATATATATTTTCATGTGTTTCACCACCATAATGAATTGGTAGGATTTCAAGAAAACTAAGGAGTATGATTGAATTATTGGAAATGTTTAATAAATGATGGGACACCATGTCATATCCCTCCTTAGGAATTATGGTCTCTCAAAAATTGAAGTCATAAGTGGTTATAAGGTATATTTGTTCCTCTTAATTCCAATATATTTACAATGTGTGACTTCCTTTTCTATCATTTCTCACATGAGAATTAATATATATCACAAGACATTCACAATTGATAATTGTGGGTTGGGAAATTAAGCTAGGAGCCATTACCAAAAAGTTCAAGGAATATTTAGGTGGTGTTTGTATTGAGAATTATTTATATTGTAGGGTAGCACAAAGACATCATGGTATTTCTCTTTTCAAGGATTTTAGTTCTCCTACCTTTTGTCTTTGTTTGAGAATTTTGTCCACGATATTGCAAGAATGAGATTTAGTTAGTAATCGGTTTATTTGGTCATTGCTTCTATTTAGAGATCCTACTGTAGGATTTTTAATTTGTTATTGCATGGAGTAAGAGTTGGTATTTGAGACATATTGGTACAATGATGAAGTAATATAGGTCTTCTAGTGAATCTAATGGTTGGAGATTCATGGTGCATTGTCCATGTAGTAAGTGTCTTGCATGTTAAATTATAGGATTTAAGAAATGTGTTAAATATTGTATAAAGGATATGGATGAGGCACATTGTAATGTTATAATTGCTTTCATTATATGTAACTATTGGCAAGCAAAGCCTGGAAAAGAAACTATAGGATATTAACTCCACTGGAGACACATGTGTACTAATACATAAAGACACATCATAGATATGAAAAACTAGAAAAAAGGAGGTAGGTAGATTCTTTCGCAGATCTTCAACTTTGCATGAATGTGGATATTTCTCTACATGTTGACTTTGTTATATAATTTCTTTAGAGGATGGTATATCATCTCATCATTCTAGATTGAGTTCTAGGTATTTTTATTTAACCTCTCTCTTTCTATTTCGAACTTTTCTTGGCCATATTTAGCCTCTAAACAATTCAATGCTCCTCCAAATGAAAATAATAAGAAATATACCTCCTTTAAGTATGAAGAAAATATTCAAAAAAATGTCACATTTTTTTAATCATAATTTATTGAAAATATAAAAAAAATAGAATTCAATTTTGTTGGACATAACCCTTCAGGATTTTTTTCCTGTAAATATAAATTCAAATGAACAAATTAGGAGAAGACAGAGATGAAGAGGCCCTTGTGTTGAGGTGACCACTAAGGTCACTATTCAATGGGATTTGATGCTTCTCTAAGGGAAGGTCCAGTGTCCATAGGATATTTGTTTTGTTGATGTGGTGTTGCTTGACAGATTCAAAGAGGATAAATTAGAAAAGTTGAATGCAAATGAGCCAATTCCTACAAATATTTGTCTAGTAATTGCAAGTACAAATTTAGCCTTAATAACACATTAAATATGGATGAAATCCATATTGCCTCATTATTGTATACTCTAACTCAATATCATATATTATAGATATAACAAAAACTCTTGAAAACTGGATAGTTGGTGACATAAAGCATACATGTATTCATTGTTATCGAGTTTGCAAGATCCTTGATTCAAAAGACCAGGTCTATAAAGAAATGATATTTGTGGTATCCTAGAATAAACATGTTCTTTTTTATTTATGTTGTTATTCATGTTCATATTGATGTTTATCATGTATAAACAATTGAGTTATCATCTACTACTTGCTTCCACAGTTCCCAAAACTCCATGAAAAGGATTAAGTGTATCCATTTTTAGTTGGCGCGATATAATTTCATGCCATTTCTCTTATCAAGAAACTAGAATCATTCATGAAATTGATTCAGAAAATTCTTATCAAATTTTGATAAAAGTTTCAGAATGGAAGCGTGAAGGGGGAAATTCCAAGAAGGAAGTGGTTTTGATGTCTTTCTAGCATCCTTTTGAGAAGACTCATCCTAGTGATTTATTGATGAAGATATAATCCCTCATCTCCATCATTGGTGTGGTGTTTATTGGCAAGGAGAAATATCGAGAGTGGTCTAGAAAGATCAAGCACACCCTCATTTTTAATGACTTATGGAAATGCATCTATTAAAAAGAGAAGAAACGTGCACCTTCTAAGCTTACATCAAATAAGGATATAACAATTTGGAAGAACAAGGATAACAAAGGCTAAGCCTTGATTTTTGCTTCTATAAGCGAGTAGGTGATCCATATTAAAATTTCCATTTAATTTTTTTATAGTGCACTAAAGAACTTGAAATATTTGTATGCATCACACTCTAAATTAGATCTTATCCAACTGATGGTAAAATTCTTCAACTAAGTTGAAAGACAATGACCCCCAAGCCCTATCGTTTGAAATTAAAGATATCGTGCATGATGCATATGAAACTATAATTAATATTGGCATTCCTCTCATAGCCTTCATCAAATCCCTCTACCCTACATACTCTTATTATCTTGAATCGCTGCAAGCTAGTGAGAAACTCAAATCCATTACTTTTGACTCTATGGTGTAGAAGTTTGAAGAATGACAGAAATATTTTAGGAAGAGGAAGATAGAAACTTAGTCCCTTGAACAAGAAATGTGCCTTAATTATAAAGGGAAAAACCCAATCACATATTTCTCCTAAAAAAAGTGGCAGCTAAAGAGGATGTGGGAGAAATAATTTTATAGGAAGTGGGGAGAAAAAACTAATCTTTATTTCATTAATTATAGCATAGATGGACATGATCCATCAACATGAAAATACATTAAGAGAGAGTTAAATATGATTAAAACTATAAATTAAATAAAGGTAAAATGCAAGATCCAACTAAAGGTAAATCACTTGAATCTACTCATTAGATTGTTGTCCATTTCAATATTGGAGTAACTAAAGATATGTTTCAAACTTCATTTTCTTCTTGGAGAGATGCATGGCTACTTGATATAGGTACAACATGCCACATGGCCTTCTAGAGTGATCCCTATTAGATCATTATATTATTTTTCATCCATACTGATGCTTTCAAAGTGGAAAAATGGGAGGAACCAGTGCATAGGACTATTTTTTGTTGTTGTCCTAGGTTAGAAAATTTTAGGTAAAAAAATTTAGGATCCATTTTGAGGCTTTAATTGAATACTTCTTATGGTATTAAAAATAATATGGACCTATATTCCATAACTTACTGATACCTTTCCAATGGTGTAGGAATTTCCTCAATTGAAGCTCATATGAGAAAGTTATGCCGCCCAGAAGTTATCCTATCGACATTAACCACCATAATTCAAGAGGATACCATGTAAAACCCCATAATTCATGTAAAATTGGATACCTATGTGATTATGATGAAGAAAACTCTATAAGAGTCACTATTTTAATCTATTTAATAGTTTAAGGAGTCAAACCTAACCACTAGTAGGCTATTTGGTTGTGTTATAACCAATCCACTAGGAGGAAAAGTGGTTACATTCTATTCAAGTGAATATTGTTCCATATAGGAGTAGAGTATCTGAGAGTGAATAGAAAGAGAGGGAGAGAAAAAAAAGAATATTTGTTCATTATAGAAGCCCACATGCCACATGACCTACTTCTTTGTACTTGCATCCATTTCCATTCAAAGAAAGAAAGAGCATATCAACCTCACCTTGTAGTTGGATTTTCTCTTGAAAGGATTTCCTAAGTTCTATATTGCGTTTTTATGGTTATGAGTGACTATATTTTTTCTTTTCTTTATTTTCCACATTTTACATATTGTATGGATAAAACAACTTAATAAGTCTAGAATTGTAAGGAAAAATAACCCTCATAGTATATATTCCATATTTTTAAGTACAATTTTATCAGATTTGTTGTGATGAACTATCTAATGGATTATCGACAAAAATTTATGGATCATATTGGTATCAAAGAAATTTTCTTTGGGTATATTGTGGGGAGTTTTGGACGATCTAGATTGGTTTAGTCAAAAACTGTAAAACCATAGCAATGGTCGATTAATCTGTCAATAACCCTCAAGATATTATAGAGGAGATGATTGTGTAGATGGAAGCATAATTCACATATATAAACCGTAATGTAATAATATTCATGGTGGACCTAACCAATAAGTTTAGGATATTGGGAGAAGATGGAGGTTATAATGCATATATCATATCGGGGTGAAAAGCAGTGGATAAAGAAGAACCAAAGAGGGAGTCTACAAAATAAATCGAAAAGGATCAACACAATTTAAGTGCCATGAAACATTTCAAGTCCCTAATCAAAATGGAATTAAAGGTTGAAATCAAGTTGTATCAAGGTGATATTGATGCTATGAATTTAAATCACTAGGTTCAATAATTATTAGAAGTTTATTTTATTGTTCATCGTATGGAGGAAAAACAAAGGATTTCATTTGCTTGGGTAAAATTAGAGGTTCAAGCCCTAACTTGGTGGGAAATCCACATGAAGACCATGAGGTTAGATGGAGATTCTCTAGTGACTAAGTGTTATTATTTTAAAACCATCATAAGGTTACAAATTTACCCTATCAGGTATGTAAAGGACCAATGGATCTAGTGCCATTACTTTAGGAAGAAATAGGGGCAGAGTATGTAGGAGTAAACCACATAATTCAGGAAGATGGCCATAATGTTGACTATCTCTTTAAGAAACCTAGATGTACTCCTAAAATACATAGGGGTTTGGATAGCCATGTACGGAAGCAAGTGATGTTGTTCAAGCCTAGATTGGTGGACGAGGCTTGTGTACAAACATGGTACCTAAAGAACATAGGCCATAAGAAAGAGAAATCAAGTGTGTCAAAGTAGAAAGAGCACCAAGAAGCTTCCAAGGAGGGGAAGAAGAGTTCGAAAGGGGGAAGGACAAAAAAACAATAACCATAATTCACTAATGCAAATATCCCACCAACCACTATAACATTGACGGTCATACAGAGGAAAAGTGTTGGAAGTTGCATCTAAAGCTTAACCTAATGAAAAAAAGAAAGATACTAAGAATAGAAATATCATGGCCATAGATTTGAGTAATCAAGTGGAAATCAACTTGGACATGGATGAGAATATTGTCTACACATCAGTGCAGAAGGGGGTGAATCTGAATATCCTATAACAAAAAGAATACAATGAAAATATAAGGCTCTTCCATATAAAGATACAAGTCAAGAAGATAAATATTGATGCTTTATTTGACTTAGGATCATAAGAAAATATCATTGTTGTAGAATTGGTCAACAAATTGGGGCTCGAAGTTTGTTATCATCCAAACCGATGTCCATTGGGATGGGTAAATAAGGATGTATAAATAGAGTAACCAAATAGTACACAATCATATGTGATATCAATGTTAATTTTATTAATGAAGCATAACTAGATGTAGTTCCCTTTGATGTATGTGGAGTGTCATTTAGAATTCCATATATGTACATGTGGGATGCAATTTTCATGCAAAGAACCAACCAATACCTCCTCATCAAGGGTGGAAAATACTTCACTATTAATGCACATAAGGGAAAATCCAAAATTTCACTACTAAGTGCCAACCAAGCCAAAATACTAAATAGTTGTAGAAAGAATTATGTTTTACTATTTTTAAGAGAAAACGAGTCTATAGAAGATTTAGTGAGAGAAAATTCATCTTTGGAGGGGTGTGCTAATGAGAATAAATAACAACTAGAAGTGTTGCTACATGAATACAAGGGTGTGTTGCAGGAGCCTAAAGGGATACCACCCAAGAGGGAAGTGGAGCATGAGATCCAACTATTCTTGGACTCCATGTTGCCAAAAGTTGGGATGTATAAACATTTCATTATAGAATCAAGTGAGGTGAGGAAGCAATTGCAATAGTTACTAGAATAGGGTGTCATTCGACCAACAACCTCACCATGTGGGTCACGCATCATCATTGTGCCAAAGAAGGATGGGATTTAGTGGATGTGTATTGATTAATAGGGCATTAAACAAAATTACGCTCAAGAATAGGTACGGCCTTGCCCAGGTTAGATGATATACTAGATTAGATGCAACAAGGAAAATACTTTAGCAAGCTAGACTTAAAATTTGGATATTACCAGGTTTGAGTTAGAGAAGAAGATACATGGAAGATTCCCTTCAAAACCAGGCAAAGTTTGTATGAGTAGTTAGTTATGCCATTTGGCCTATTCAATGCACCAACTACATTTATGAGGCTAATGAATGATATATTACACCCTTTTATACATTCATTTGTTATTTACTATTTGGATGACATATTGGTATATAGTGCTACTTGGGAGGAGAACATCTCACATTTGATACAAGTGTTAGAGACATTAAAGAAGCACAATTTGCTAGAAAATCTCAAGAAGTTCAAGTAGTATCTGGGGTAACTGGGATATGTGATTGGTGGGGTAGAGCTGAAGATAAATCTTGCCAAGATGGAAGCCATCATGAAGTGATTGGTGTCTATTAATGTTTCTAAGTTAAAGAGCTTCATTGGGGTGGTATTGTACCTGAGGAAATTCATATCCTTGTTTTCAGGAGTGGAAACACCACTCCATGCTATAAAACCAATATACAAGAGTTTCTAGTGTGGAAAGGGTTAACAAAGGGTATTTTAGGAGTTAAAGAAGAAGATGAGCCAAGCACTAGTTCCAACATTACTGATATTGCAACAACCCTTCTAGGTGGAGATAGATGTAAGTGGGTATGCTTTGAGAGAATTTTTTTTTGTAAGGAGAAAGGCCTATTAGCGACCATTATGAAGTATTTCATGGGGTAGTTCTCAACTACCATACATATGACAAGGAACTATATGTCTTAGCACAAGATACAAAGAAGTGGAAACACTATCTGATGAGAAAGGATACAATAGTCCACGCACATCACCAACCAATAGTACCTTTGGGCCCAGAGTAAGCTACAACAAACTGAGAATTACGAGTGGATTGGGTTTCTACAATAGTTTCATTTAATAATAAAGTACAAGAAAGACAACACAATTAAGTTGGTTGGCATGCTTTCAAAGCCACCCAAATCAAATATTATAGCTTTGGGAACTCTTATAAACATGGAGTCTTTCACCCATGATGCATATAGAGAGGCATACAAAAAGGATGAGGACTTCAAGGAGGTGTTTCAATAGTTGCAAATCCAAAGGCATGTGCACAATGGTGACATCATAATTGAACATTGGCTATAGAATGGGTTACTCTATTGGTTAAATAAGTTTTGTGTTCCTAAAGGTGAGTGACTATAGATGATTAGAGATTCTTACACCTCCAAGGTTGCAAGAAATTTTGGTGTAGGGAAGATAGTGGCAAACTTGCAGAGGTATGTGTACTGGCCTAGGATGTAGGAATATGTAGCTAGGTTCATAAGAGGATGCGTTGTACCGACAAGCTTAGTAATAGGAAATGGGGTCTATATGATTAATTTCCTATACCCACTTGTGCTAGGGAAAGAGCTTCCATGGAATTTGTGGGAGGCCAAAAACCAGGAAGGGACATGATTACTTGTTCCTAGTAGTTGATAGGTTTAACAAGATGTGTGTTATAATGCCATGTAAAAAGACCATCATCGAGAAAAAAGAAACAAAATTTTTCTTTGGACAGGTCTGAGTGCACTTTGGGATATCGAGGAGAATTTTTTCAGACATAGATATAAGATTTCTCAATGCATTTTGGATAGGATTGTGGGAGAATATGGGCACAAAGTTGAAGGGGTGTACAACATTCCATCAACAGACATATGGGAAAACAAAAGTAGTCGAGCGGAATTTGGTGCAAATTTTGAGGGGTTACAATCAAAAGCATCCAAATAATTGGGACGAAAATATATTATATATAAAATACTTTTATAATAGATAAGTCTACACTTATACTAGTAAGTCCCTATTTGTAACTTGTTTTGGATATTTTCCACCTTCACCTTTAGATATTGTATACGGACAACATTATAGGAGTGAGGGAGGATCCTATAGGGGATGCCTTGAGGGAAGAAAAAAAAATTAAGAAGATAAGTCAAATACATATATAAGTACAGGATGCATTATAGAAGTCACATGAAAAATATAAGGCCAATAATGATCAACATAGAATAAGGAGGTTGTTCAAGGTGGGAGACAGAGTATGGTTACAATTGAAAAAGGAGAGGCCACATGGTTCTTGTAAGAAAATCAAGGCTCTACAATAAGGTCTCTTTGAGATAATGGAGAAGGTGGGAGATAATTCATATAGACTTAATATGCCCCCATACATGCACATTAACTTAGTAGTGAATGTATAGAATATGAAACTCTATGATCCTTCCATGCTAGATTAGGAAGATGAACAAGTCTGGGATTTTATAGACGATTTGGTACCAGGTACTCAGGTAGAGTTAACAGAGAATATGGTTTTATAGAAGAGGTCTAGAACTATAAGACATGAGTAAGATGACCTTTGGAAGATTAGATTGGAAAGATAGCTTCTAGGAAAGGCTAAATGGTACCCCTGAGAGAAGGTGATAGGAAAATTTATTCACCTCATTTAGTAGAAGCTTTGGGGACCAAAAGCCTCCCAAAATGGGGAGGTATATTCAATATTAGCTCATTATCTTATTTTACATCCATATTAATGCTTTTAGAGTGGAAAAAGTCGAGGAACTAGTGCATAGGGCCATTTTTGTTGGTGGTCCCAATTTGGAAAATTTTGGATAAAAGATTTTAGGATTCATTTTGTGGCCTTAAATGAATAATTTTTATGGTATTGACCTTACTATGGACTAGATTCCATAATCTACACGCCAATACCTTTCCAATGGCACAAGAATTGCCTCAATAAAATCTCTATGAGAAAGTTGTGCCTCCCATAAGTTGACCAATTGAAATTGACCACCATAATTCAAGAGTATGCAATGTCAACCCCCATTATTTATGGAAAATGGGCTATTCATGTGATCATGATGAATATTACTCTACAATATTCAATACTAAACTCTACTTAAAATTTAAAGGAGTTAAATCTAACCATTGGTAGGCTATTGGGCTATGTTATAATTGGGCCACTAGGAGGAAAAGAGGTTCTATTCTATTCAAGTGGATTTTATTCCATAGAGTATGGTAGATGAGAGTGGATAGAGAGAGATAAAATGGAGAGGATTAGTGCACTGTAGCAGCCCACAAGCTATGAGTCTTACTTCTTTGTATTTGTATCCATTTCCATTCAAAGAAAAAGAGAGCATAAAAGCCTGACATTGCAGTTGGGTTTCTTCTCGAAGGGTTTCCCAGGGTATACTTGAGTTCTTATGGTTGTGAGTGATTTTATTTTTCCCTATTCTCTATTTTCTACATTTTACATATTTCATGCATAAAACAACAAATTAATAAATCCAAAATTCTAAGGAAAAATAACCCTCATAGTATAGATTTCAAATTTTTACGTACAATTTTATCAGATTTGTTGTGATGAACTATCCAATGGAATATCCGCACTAGTTTATGAATCATGAAGATACTTTTCCAAAAAAATCAGTGAAAATGTATATGGAATAATGCATTTTGTAGAAAAATCAAGTCTCAGGCCCCTAGGACTTGACACCATTAGGATTAAATTGCTTAGATTTCCTGATTTTTTTTGCATGATGTTCTCTACCTCCCAAAGTTGTGAATAAATATGTTCTCTCTTGTTCACATTAATCGGTAAGTCCACTCTATTCAAATGTTTGATGGAAAATTATAAATAAGTAAAACATCTGAAAACATGGTTTTCATGACTAGAGTGGAGGATGAAAGACTAGTTGAAGTTGAAATGGAAATCTATTCATACAAAGAATTTTGTGTACATTTCTCATCATGATTAAGATAAATTGTCATCTAGTCTTCTAAGCATGCTAGATTCGAACATGTTAATTATGACATCCTTCATGTATTGAAAAATAATGGTATTTATGGTTTTCTTACTATTACTAGGAAAATAAACCAATGTGATGCGTGTATTCATGGAAAGCATATCAAACAACCTTTTCATAATTCTGCATCTAGAGCATGTATAAAAAATGGATTGATAAATTATGATTTGTGTGGCCCCGTGCCCATTACTTTTTCTAATGGAAATAAATATATAATGACTTTTATTGATGATTACACCATAATGTGTTGGGCATATTTGTTGAAAAGTAAATCTAAAGCTTTTCAAACTTTCAAATATTTTCATGTATGGATTTAAATGAAACATGATCACATTTTGACTCTCTTTGTACTAATAATGGAAGAGAATACACCACTTATGAATTGGAAAACTATATTTTCCAACTTGGAATTCAACATCAAGCCATAGTTCCATAAAACCCTCAATAAAATGTTGTAGCTTAAAGAATGAATAAGTCTATCTTGAATATGGTTCACTCAATGATGTTTTTCAAAAATGTAAAGAAGGTGTTTTCATATGATGCATTTCTATGTGTAGTATATGTGAAAAGAATATTTCCATATCCTGCTCCTTATATCATGCTCCTTATGAAATGTGGTGTGGAATCTTTGCAATCAGTGGAGTATCCTAGACCATCACAGAAAGGTCCTAAAAAATGACTCACCAAAACACTCGAAAGTGTTCATCCTGATGAGGTCAGAAAGATGGGAAGCAAAGATTCCACCAGACAAGATGGAGAAACTTCTTTTCATGATGAATGGAAATAAGCAATACAAAAGAAGTATGATTCTTTGATAAATAATGAAACACGAAAGTTGCTAGACCCTCCATTTGGAACTAAATCAATTAGCTGCAAGTGTGTCTACAAGAACAAGTACAAATAGTTGACTCACTTGACAAGAGCAAAGAAAGGCTCTTTGCAAAAGGATTTTCCTAGAGAGAAGTTGTTGATTATGAAGAAACATTTTCCCCCACAAAAAAAGGCACCACCATTTAGACTCTCTTTGCCTTAGCATCTTAGAATGGATGGAAAGTTCATCAAATGGATGTGAATAATAACTTCTTGAATGAAGACTTGAAAGAGAATTTTTTCATGGCCCAACCATAAGGTTTTGTTATAAAGGAAAAATAACATAATGCATATAAACTTATCAAATCCTTATATGGCCTAAAATAAGCACCGTGAACCTGGTACAAAAAAATAAATGAGCATCTCTAAAATTGAATTTTGAACACTTTAATCTTGATTATGCAATTATGTTTGTCAAAAAAGTTGGCAAATTTTTTGTGTAGATGATTTTTTGATAATAGGGAACAATGAGAACTATATTGCATCCATAAAGAAAGAGTTTAAGAAGGGCTTTGAGATGACAGATTTGGGACACCGTCACTACTACTTCAACATTGAAGTGACTAGCCATTCAAAGTATATATTCCTATCTCAAAAGAAGTACATTTGAGAATTGTTGAGCATGTTTGGCTTGGATGAATACAACCATCTATATCTACTATGATGGAACAAAACTTGAAGCTCAAATCAAAAGAAGGTAATGAATTTGAGGATGCAAGAAAGTATAGAAAACTTGTGGGATGTCCACGAGATGTCTTATCTACCTCAATACTACCAAACCAAATATTTCATTCGTTCTTGATATTCTTTGTATATTTATGCAAAATCCTTGTGAAGGACGTTACTTTACCACAAAAAGAGTTTTGAAGTACTTGACAAAAATTCAAGCCTATGGACTAAAATATTAATGAGTAAATGAATTCAATTTGATTAGATATTTAGATTCAATCTTTGATGAAGATAAAGAAAATGGATTGTTGAATTTAGGAGACCTAATAAGTTTTGGATTAGTGATTGTCTCGTGAAGGTCACACAAATACTTAGTTATATCAGATTCCATGAGAGAGGAAAAATATATGGCAATTGTAAAAGAAACAAAGGAGTTTATGTGGGTCAGGAAAATACTCGAAGATTTGTAGGAGAAACAAGTGATTACATTGTTGTTAATCTGAGGATAGTGACTATAAAATTTGGAGGATTGTCAACAAGAGGAAGAGTAGTGCCTCCAGGAAGGTCTGAAAAGTCCCTAGAAGTTGAGTCAGACACCACATCACCTTCCACCCTACTCAGACGAGCATCAATATCATCAATACAATAGCGGATATTTTGTATAATTCGTTTATATTCTCTTGCCCAACAAAGAGTTTATAATTTTCCAGTTGTTATCTCTAAAGACCATACGAAAAAAGTATCCAATTGTTGGTAAATCGAGAGGGAATTTAAAAAATACAATCTCCTCTTCTTGAACTTTCCTGAGGCTGGGAGCCATTGTAAGCCTTTATCTCCAATTTTTGAATAAAAAAATTAAGGGAATTCTCCAAACTCGTGTGATTCTAATTGATGATTTTTTTTTCGTATTTCTAGAGGGATAGAGTCAAAACATGAAGCAATTGATTCCCAAGTGAAGAGTCTCTAGGGTTGTGGATGAACCTAGCTAGCACCGCGCCCCCACCCCCCCTTCAACTTACCTACCTTTGACAAGGAGGCATGGTAGCATCCTGCCACCCCAAATAGGAAATGGAACAACTAAAAAAACAGAGGGAGTACACAAGAAATTGGAACTAACAAGTCTAACTGCGAGAAGGTCGTGCCCCCAACACACTAAACAAAGATTAATATAAAGATTATTTTCAAGGAGACTAGAATCTTCAAAAGACAGAAAGGGCACAACCTTCTAACAATGATGATAGCACACTCCTAATACAAGATGCTTGAAGTCCCTAGACACCACCAAACCAGTATACAACCCCTAGAGAAGGTAACCATAGATGTTTTCACCCTGTACATAGAGATGAAAACAAATAGGAGGGATTCCAATTAAAATAAAAAACACCCAATTCCCTGGAACAAGAAATAACCCATACTTGTAGAGGGGGATGAAGCCTAGTACCTAGAAGAAATTGAACACTTGTAAAGACAACACTGAAACCCTCAAACTAGCACCAAATAGAAAAATTAAAAGGGTACCAACAACCGCATACCAAAATAGGATAGGGAAATGAGATACCTACTGAATCATGAACCTTGAGGGTCAAGCCAGAAAGAACCATCACCAGTTTGAATGTCAACCCTCATTTGGAATTGTGGAGGAATAAAACAAAGAAAATTTATTAAACACCAACAATAACATAACTATAACTCCAAACAAGGATTCCCTTATAACCCCAAAGCATGAGCAAAGGCTCGTCACTCCCCACCACATAATGTGACTATCAACCACAAAGCGAAGTCTCGACACTCCCAATCCCACATAATTATTTTCATCAACATCCCTAACACGACAAGGACTACTACCTACAACCTTCCTTGTAAGTTCTCTCACACCTAATCTCACCTGACTTATTACAACAAGAAACCAAAGGTAGCAAAGTGAGGGGGGATCCTCACCTTTGTTGTGCTTCACTACACAATTTTTCCACCCTGCCTGTGCTCCATGCAAGTATTTAAGGTGATAGGACGTTGGATGATCAACGCATGCATAATTACCAGCTTGTGCCATGCTGCATCTGAAAACAAATAGTGGGGATCCATAACGTCGTTTACCATTAATTACCATCGAATATTACACACACACACACACACACACACACACACACACATATATATATATATATACACACACACACACGTGCGAATAAAAAAATATAAATGGAAAGGGATCATATTGAGAATATAAAGATTATTTATTTATAATAATAAATAAAACAATAAATATTTATGAGATTAAAAGAATAAATTTAAAAAGAAGAATAAGATAATAAAATGATAGGAAACAAAATGAAAATGATCATTTAATTATAAACCATAAATAGATGAAAATAATTAAAATGATAAATAATTTCAAAAAAGATTAAACTTAATCAAAAGAAAGAAATAAAAAGGAATATAAAAAATATTTATTTATAAAAATAAATTGAAATTGATTTAATAAATCTAATGAATGAATTAATAATGAACCATGCATAAATCTATGAAAGAATATATATGCATATATAAAAATGGTAGGTATCATTAAATTATATGTAAGAAACAAAAAGAATTTTAATAAAAGAGAAAGCAAAGTTAAATATAATTCTTACTTAATAAAAAGTAATTTATACCTAATAAATAAGAGGCCAAATTTGGCCAAATAGCAAACAATGAAAGGGATTAATAAAAAATATACCAACAACAAAAAGATAAAGAAGAAGAAAATAAGAAAAGGGAAAGGAGAATAAACAAAAGGGAAATACCTAAGAGCAAAGGGAGAGAACTAAAAAGGACAACATCTAGGAATAAAGAGACAGGATCCAACAACTACTAATCTTCCATCCATCATTGCTATTTAGTGTATTAGACATCTTTTCAATTTTGATGGTTCCCCTCAACTTACAGTGATTGAAATGATCAATCCTGGCAATGACCTAGGAATCCTCTATACAAATTTGGTGTTTTGTCTTCTTAGCATGTTCAGCTAAATTTGAGGAGTGAGTCCTACAATGTTTTATGTCAATCACGTGCTCTTGAATTCTTTGATTTATGGAACGACTAGTTTCTCCAATGTAGGGGGTCCCACAGGAACATGGAACCAAATAAACACCCTTCATGTTTCTAGGCTCCATAGGGTATTTAACAAATCTTAAGAAGCTTCAAATGGTGTTCAGGGGTCTAAAGGTGGAAGAAACATTGTGCTTCCTAAGAATACAAGCAATCTTGTTAGTAGTCCCTTAGATAAAAGGAAGTTGAAAACCAAAAACCAATTCTCCCAGCTCTTTTCTAATCCTAGGACCCTTGCTTGCTTTTAAAAATGCCTTGATACCTTCGTATCAATTATAGCCTTTCTTTTCAAAAACATTAAGGAGATGGGTTTTCTCAGGTGACTCTCATCATAAACGTTTAAAGCACAAGTAGCTAATGTGTTAAGAACCCCTTGCTTTTGATTTGGATAGTGATGGGAATTATCATGAAGATATTGTTAAATGTGAGTTTTCTTATGAAAGGCCTAATGAGAGAAAGAACCATCATCCTTTTTAGAGACAAGAACATCAAGGAAGTGAAAGATACAACTAACTTCAGGCTCCATGGTGAATTTGATGGACCTTGATTGTTTGTTGAGATGTTGAAAAAACAGATCCAACTTATCACAACCTCGAGGCCACAAGATGAATGTATCATCTACAAAGCTTCGGATGCAATTGAGCTGAAGCTAAATACTTAGATTCAAAATCTTCCATGAACCAAGTGTTGTAGCATTTTTTGGTTTTGCTTAGTTAGAACATTTCAAAAATGTTAAGTTAGGATATGGACATAACATAGTGAATAAAATGCTAGTGAGAAAATATATTTTTGATGATAATGTCCATATCAAAGAAAATGTTAGGTTAGTTTCTCTAAAAAATCAAGGCAAAAAAAAAAAAAATTAGGTAGAAAGAAAACAAATAAACTCTGAAAGTGAGCAAGTCTAAATGCCACTACTCTGTTTCTGCAAAATAATGGATGCGTGTGAAACTTGTTTTAAATGCCACAACCCATGACAGTTAAATAGTTTAACCTTGACTGCTTCATGCTTTAAATTTGATGTTATAGTTAAAGAATAAAGATCTAGCCAAACTATTTAATCTTGGCATATCAGTAGTTAGGTAGAGAATAATAAGGTGCTCATCAGTTTAATCTGAACCCTTGGATTGATATAAGGGTAGATTTAGATAGTTTTCTTTTGTTAAAAAAGAAGAAAGGAAAAGGGTTTGCTAGCTCAAATGCACCCATTAAATGAAGAAAAAATGATAAGATAAGCAAAGGGTAAGTAGAGAAAGGTTGCAGCAGTTTGATTATTGATTGGACAAAATGTACATTTATCATGTTTTTTGTGTCCATGATCCAATTACACGAAGCAAATGAAGGTCTACTTGATCAAGTAATTAACTTCCCATTCGTCTCCATTCATTCATATATTTACTAATTTCCCCTTCCTACCTTTATACATTCATATTCATTCATTTTCCACTAAGAAACCCTTTTCCTAAGGTCAAAACCCTTTTTTCCTAAGAAAAGTGAAAATCCCATACAAAATCCCTTTTTACATGAAAAACCCACAAAAATATATTTTCCCTAAGTATTGATGCTTATATGAAAAACAAATAAACCATTAAAAAGAAATTACCTAGTGAAATTCCCCTTTTCACATAAATTTCCCCTTTTCCGCTATATTCCATATTAACATTTAACTTAATGTATTAAATCCTTAATATTTTCCCTTTCCCGTATTATTAACTTCTTTATATAAAATACCCCAAAAACCCTTGGTTTTATTAATAAAACTATGTATTTCATAATAATATCGTATCGCAATATCGGCGGGACCACAGGCCTTTTCACATGCATTACTCCCCACATTGCGAACTTTGATTGTGATATGTGATGGGAAGCCCAGACTCGATGCAGATATATACCGTAATCTAATCCCATATCGCATCCGCCCCCATCGCAAGTCCCGCTAATAGCATTCCCCTCCGCCATTGCGATACGCGATGCACGATGGACCCGACCAAATATATATTATAGTTTATCTCCATTTCACATCCGGCCCCTATCACATTCCTTTGTAATGGGCCTACCCCCGCCTAACTCCGATTGTGATATCCGATTTGAACTTGGACCCGATATCATTATCCGCCAGAGTTAATACAAATTCAAGTCCGCCATTATGTGTTTTGTAAAGAATTTCTTTAAGAAATAGCCTAAACCTCCATTTAAACATTAAACTCAATTTTTTAGCCATAATTAAATATTTGATCCTCCACACTGCTCATTCACTCCACCACTGTCCAATCTAATCCATCCAAATCCAATGGCCCTCGAAAAATTTCCAGTTGACTCTCTATACGAGCATTAGCCATCTAAAAGTTGGTTTTCCACCATCCTCCATTGCTACATGTCAAGCTCTGATTATTTCGGGTGACTCCTCCCCAAAAATACCCATGCCTCATAAGCAGTTTGATGAAAACTACCTTCCGCAAAACGACAAAATGGTCACTATTCACTATTGCGCCATATTTCAAAAACAAGGCTATTTTCCATTTAAAATGCCATTTTTGCTCTGTTTTCTTGTTTTATACAACAAAGCCCCAATAAGACTCTACGGCCCATATAAACCATAATTTTCTTTTCGATACACCTCAGACTCCTTCTGATAGCCTTTCAAGCTCAGCGAAGCCATTGAAGATCCTCTGTCACCATGTTTTTCTTAATAAGTTTCTGGGTTTTGCAAGTAAGAAGACTGTTGTTCCAGGTTTATAAAAATAACCCTGCATAACAGTTGGAAGACAAAATGAGTGATTTGCTGTGAAAAATGCAGTAAAAACCTCAAATGAGCAGTAAAGTAGAAAGTAGCACAGTAAAGGTCACTCAACCAGATTAAAGGATATTTACAGAGTTCAAACAATATCAGATAAAAGGTTAAATGAAAACAATCAGCTAGCATGAAGAATATGAACAACCAAGTAGCTTAAAGGGTGAAAATATCCTACAAAAAGCCAGCACAGCCTGAATAGAGGGGACAACAAGAAGCAGTTCAAATAGCTGCCCCTATCTTCTTGCCATGAAGATCTTTCTTTTCCTAAAAAATATTAATCGGTTTCAAGATCTTTTCCTGAATTTCATTACTGTATAAATAACTCTTTTCTAGAGTTGTAAATTGTTTGGAGTTGAAGATTCATAGTTCATTGCTTGTAATGTCTTGACTGTTAGTTCCACTTTGAACCAAGAAGTCACCTTTGAAGGAAGATTTTGTAGACACTTGATGTACTCAGTCTTTTTGGGGCCTTAATACAAAACATAGGATTCTGAATCTGGTTTTACACAGTTTTGTGTTATCTTGTAAGTTTTTCCAGTTTTCAATCATTATGTTTTTCTTCATATGCTTATGACTTATAGAGATATCTAGGTAGGAACAATTAGATTTTCAATTGATTCCTATAAGCTCCTAAAGTGATCATCTATTAAGAGATTGATTAACGCAACTGTCTCTGTAACTAATCCCCTCTAATCAATAAATCATCAACATCTTTTTGTAAGCTTAAGTATATTGCCTTGAATCTTTTGAACGTAGTTCAAAAGGTTTTCCAACTTATGATTGTTCTGTTTTACAGTCTGGAAACTGTGATAATCATATTTTTTGTTGTCTTCTACTCCCCACTATTTTTGGTCTATATCACTGTGTAATGATTTAAAGCAGCCCTTTGCTGAAGTATTAATATAACCCAAAGGATTAATTACTTCAATTCTACATCTGTCTTCATTCATTGGTCTTCCAAAATTAAAACCCAAAACCCCCAAAACAATTATTTTAGATGCTCTGGCATTGGTAGCCTGACCTACTACTATCTCAGAGGTACAACATCAGACTAGCGTCGTTGCTGGGGATTTGAATTTCATTAAAGTTTCCGTAGGGACAAGGATATTCATTCATTCTTTTCCTTTAAAGGTGATTAAAGGTTTAGAAAGGTTAAAATCATTCATCTTGGTGACTCCACACTCCCAAGCTGGCACCTTATAAACATACCAGATCTCGTGCAGAAGCTGACATAGTTAAACCTCTGTCAGATCCTGAAAGGCTTTTGAGAAAACCCAGTTCTAAAATGGGACATCGCTGATCATCTTCTTCTTCCTCTTCAGTCCTACAATATGAAGAAGTAGAATCATTTGACCCCTATAGTAATATCCCATCTGATCCTGATTACTCCCATTTATCACCTAGGGTTGCTGAACTTCTAAACAAAGGAGTTGATTTTAAGTCAGCATACCTTATTCATTCATTAGAATCTCATCCAATACCCACACTACCTCCAATATCACCTAAAACTAAATCTGATTTGGGTGTTAATCTACCAGAATATAAACCCACAGATTTCATATTGCCTACCACCTATCATTTTCCCTCAATTTTTGACCAACCTGAAGCTTCTTCTTCCAAACAATTTGAGGAGACCTTTTCTATATATTCCAATCCTCTCTTTGAAACAAAAGAAGTTATTCCTTTACAAGTCCCAAAGCTAGTTCTTAATACTCCTTTGAAGTCTTTCAGGATATCTCCTCTTCCTTCACCTCCAACTAGTTTATCTACCCCTAAATCACCATCTTCTTTCTCTACTTCTTCATCCTCTACATCCACACAAACACCTCATACTCCAATTGGACAACTTCATACACCTCAAGCATCTCATATACCTCAAGCACGTTATACACCACCTGCTTTCATGCTTTCCGACCTACTACTGTACAGGCTAGATATGCTGCCTTAGTCTTACCTAATAACCTTGAGGCATTCCCACCTGGGTATTTAAAATACCTTCCCAATTACAATGGAGAAACTGGTCCCTCAGCTGAGGACCATCTTCAAGCTTTCCTAGATTTTGTAGACGGTATGAATATTGAGCAAGAGAATGTTTATATGAGATTGTTTGTACAGTCACTTGAAGGAAATGTGAGGATTTGGTTTAGGCAGTTACCAGCAACTACCATTAGAAATTGGGAAGAGCTTACAACCATATTTAAAAATCAATGGGGTGTCAAAAAGGATCCTCTTTACTTCCTCACAGAATTTGAAGAGGTTAAAAGGAACTTCGGTGAACCAGTTTTAGATTGCATCAAGAGATTCAACAAACTCTATCACAAAATGCCTGCTGATTATAAGCCTCCTGTAGTAGCAGTTAAGTCTAGATTTTCTAAAGCTTTCGATGATGACTTTGTTGTTATGCTACGTGAGAGAACTTCAAGAACTCTTGAAGATATGCAAACAAACGCTATAGAAGTAGAAGCAAATAGGGTAGCCTCAACTTCTTTAAAACTTAAGGAAGAAAAGGCCCAAAGGAAACTCAAATATGTTCAAGAAGCCTCTAGTTCCTCTAAGACTAAATCAGAAGACTCAAAAATAGATGAAATAACATCTCTTCTTAGAAACCTATCAAATAGGATTTCAAAGATTGAGACCCAACCTAGGACAATACAACAAATAGTTACTAGGCCCCAAAACCAAAATCAAGGTCAGTATAAAAGAAACCAACCACTACAAATTCTTCAGAGACCTACTAATGATCAACAGGTTCCTACTCCTCTATTAATAGATGACCAACAACCTGATGATAATACTATGACAATTACTGAAGATATTAATAGTATGGATTCTTCTTCCAATCAAACAGCCATCATTCCTCTCTCACAACAGAATTAGGTTCAAGAGGATCAGGAAGCTGCACAGGTATCTAAATATCATGCTTTTTCTGAATTTTTAATTGCAGAATTAAATAAGAGGTATGATCTTAGACCTAGACCTAGTCCTGGGAGACCTCCAAAGGAAACTCCAATAATTGAACCACATACCAAAACTGTTGAAGCTCAAACAACTCTTATTCATCCATTAGATAAGTCAATTGATACTTCCCAAGCTAGTAAAAACATTTTGATTGCATTTAATGTTGAAAAAGAATTGGAGAGGGTTAAGATCCCAATTCCATTGTCAGAAATTTCTAAAAACCCTGGTTACAAAAGTCAAGTCACTAAATGGATTGAAAATACCTCGGTTGATGTTGAAGGTGATGTCATAAGTCTGCAAGATGAAAAACTAGCAGTAGTTTTTGGCCCTTGTTCAGACATGATAGATGAGATAGTGCCTCCTTTCTATGTAACTCTTAAAACAAATGACTCCATGTTATATAATTGTATGCTTGATTCAGGAGCATCACACAACCTTATGCAAAAATCCATCATGGACCATTTGAAACTCGATATCACTAAATCCTACCGTGACCTGTACACCTTTGATTCCAAAAGGGTGCCCTATTTAGGACTGATTAAGGATCTAGTGGTTACCCTTGCCCAAATTCTAGTAAAGAGTGTAGTAATTGATATTGTTTTCATAGATATCCCTCCCAAGTTTGGAATGCTCCTTTCTAGGTCATGCTGTGCCAAACTAGGGGGAACTCTATAGATGGACATGTCATATGCTACTATCCCTATTTATGGAGGAGGGTAGTTAAGATTATATAGAGAGGTAAGATTTGCACATACTGTTTGTAAGACTGACCAGCGAAGGAACCATCCAATTTATGCAATAGATCAAAATTTTGGTTGTTTTCGGCTCACTTCAAACCAACATAAAACTCAAGTCAAGATTGAAGAGGTAGTTGAAAGTCCTGAACCAAACCAAATTGATATTTGAAAACTGTTCTTTGATGGCTCTTGCACAAAAGATGGGGCAGGAGCTAGAGTTGTTTTAATTTCACCTGAAAAGGAAAATATAACCCAATCATGTAAATTATATTTTGAAGTTACTAATAATGTTGTTGAATATGAAGCTTTCCTTTTAGGATTGCAGCTAGCCAAAAGCCTAAAACTTCAAAACTTAAGTGTTTTGACCGATTCTGAACTTATTGTTAAGCAAGTTAAGAATGTTTGCCAGACCAAGCACTGTAGACTTAGGTCCTACAAAAATGAGGTATGGGATTCAGTGGAAAACTTATTTGATGCTTTTAATTTGACTCACATTACCAGAGATCAGAACATTCACGCAAATGCCTTAGCTGTCTCTGCTAGCGCTTTTAAAATTCCTGATCATACTAATGTACTCTATCAGATACAAGTCAAATATAGGCCATCTATCCCAGATAATCTGAAACATTGGAAAATATTTGAAGATGATGAACAACTGAAATCATTTCTGTAGGTAGTAGATGATTTCTCATTTCTGCAAATTGATGAAGATAGAGATGAAATAAATGAAAACGTAGAAGGAAATGATACTTCAGATTTTAAAGCCCAGATTGCTAATCATGACGTTATCCAATTATCTAATAATTTTATTCCAAAGGGACTCATTCCTTTAGAAAAATTATTCGATCAAAATGATGTTTTCCAAAACCCGCAGTCTATTTCTTCAGAAGATGATGTGGAAGAGATTAATGTTGGAACTGTTGAAGATATTAAAAACATCAAATTGTGCACATCTCTGGACCCAGAAATCAAAGCTCAGTATTTTAAATTACTGCAAAATTATAAGGATGTTTTTGCCTGGACTTACGCTGATTTGAAAACCTATGATACATCGTTAATACAACACAAGATTCCTTTGAAGAAAAAAGCAAAACCGTATCAACAGAAGCTTAGAAGAATAAATCTAGCTCTTCTACCAACTGTAGAAAGAGAAATTAAGAAAATGTTAGATGCCAAAATCATCCTCCCTCTTAGATATTCTAATTGGGTTGCAAATCTGGTTCCTGTTAGAAAGAAAAATGGAGAAATAAGACTCTGCGTGGATTTTAGAAATATGAACAAGGCATCATTAAAAGATAATTATCCTTTGCCCAAAATGGACCAGTTATTGCAAATGGTTTCAGGAGCACAAAGACTTTCTATGCTTGATGGTTTTTCAGGTTATAATCAGGTGAATGTTGATACAACAGACAGAGAGAAAACAACTTTTACTACACCCTGGGGTACATTCATGTACGCAAGGATGCCATTTGGCTTAACAAATGTTGGAGCAATGTTTCAGAGAGCTATGGACATCACTTTTATGGGTCAGGTAAATAAATTTGTGGTTATTTATCTTGATGACATAATTGTTTTTTCTAAATCTGATCAGAAACATTTAAAGCACTTGATGAAAGTTTTTGATAGGTGTAGAAAATTTGGAATATCACTGAACCCAAAGAAGTCCTTGTTTGTTGTTAAAGAAGGAAAATTGTTGGGCCATATAATTTCAAAGGAGGGAGTAGTAATTGATCCCAAACGAGTATCTGCCATAGAAACATTGACCTTGCCTAGAAACAGAAAGGAGATTCAAGCTTTTCTGGGCAAGATTAATTTTCTAAGGAGATTTATTCCAAATTATGCAGAGATAGTGAAGGATATAATAGACATGCTCTGAAAGGATCATGAAGTCAAATGGACTCCTTCTTCTAGGCATGCATTTGAACAAATAAAAAGGGATATCTCTGAAGCTCCCACCTTAGCTAGCCCTGATTATACTAAGCCATTTAGTATTTTCTCTTTTGCCTCTGAAACAACCCTTGATGTTGTTTTATTACAGAAAAATGAAGATTCCCATGACCACCCATAGGCCTTTTCAGCAGGGTTATGAGAGATGCTGATCTAAAGTATGACATCATTGAGAAGTAAGCCTATGCCCTTATTCAAGTCTTGAAATCATTTAGGATGCATGTCTTACACTCACCTATTACTGCTTATGTCCCAAATAGAGCTATCAAAATTGTCTTAACCCAACCAGACACCGATGGGAAAAGAGGTAGATGGATCACTCAAATTTTGGAATTTGATCTAACTATCAAGATTGCCAAGCTAGTAAAAGGTCAAGGATGAGCTAAGCTTCTAGCTGAATCCAACTACAAAGTACTTGGAATCAATTATGTTTTGGAAATACAAGGGAAGAATACATAAGAACATTTTGTCCTTATAGAAGGGGAGAATCCACAAGAACCTCCCCTTCATCCTAGAAGAGAGAATCCACAAGAACCTCTACCTTCAGAGCAGATTAGTCCTATACACATTGATGAAAAATATTTGTTGTCAAACTGGTATCAAGATATTGTAAATTTCTTGATCAATTTTCAGTGTCCAGCATCGTTCTCCAAAACCTAGTGTAAGAATTTTAAGTTAAAATCAGTCAAGTACTGCATTATTAATGCAAATTTATACTGGAAAGATCCACTCAACATTTTGTTATTATGTTTAACAGAATCTGAAACTGAAGGAATCATTGATCAGTTTCATAAAGGATTTTGTGGGGGACATTATGCTAGGGGAGCTACAACATACAAGATTCTAAGGGGAGGATTTTATTGGCCCACATTGTTTCTACAAGTAGGGGTAAAGGTAAGAGATTGTGTTCCTTGCCAAATGTTTGCTGGAAAACAGAAATTAGCAACTCTTCCACTCGTTTCATCAATAGTTTCAGCTCCTTTTTCTCAATGGGGATTAACTTTTATTGGAGAGATATACCCAACTTCAAGTAATCAGCATATATGGATCCTCATTACAACAGATTACTTTACTAAATGGGTGGAAGCAATTCCAGTCATAAATGCTACTGATGCAATAGTAAATAAGTTTATTGAGGAGAATATCTTAACTAGATTTGGTTGCCCAAATCAAATTGTCACTCATAATGCAACAACTTTTTCTAGTGTTAAAATCATTGACTTTTGCTAGAAATATCAGATTCTGTTACATCATTCAACTCCACACTACCCTCAAGGCAATGGCCTTGCAGAATCATCAAACAAAAACTTGGTAAAGGTAATAAAAAAGACTCTAGTTGATCATAAGAAGAGATGGGATTCATATTTGATTTATGCAGTATGGGCAAATATAATTACTCCAAAGAGATCAATTGGTAAATCTCCGTTTCAATTAGTCTATGGGAAAGATGCAATCTTCCCTACCAATTTGGCTTTCCCAGATGAACCTGATGATTTTTCTAGAAGAATAAATCAAATTATTGAACTTAATGAGAACAGAGATGAAGTTAAATACAAATTGCAGAAATATCAGAATAAGATGAAGGTCTTGTTTGATAGAAGAGCCAGGGAAAGGGACTTTAAGGAAGGTGATCTAGTTCTAAGATGAGATGCCAGGAGAGAAGAGAAAGTAAAGCATGGCAAATTCGACAATCTATGGTTTGGACCTTTAGCAATTGTTGAAGTGAAGGGTAACAACACTTTTGTGCTGCAAAATCTTGAGGGGCTATATTCCACTTATCCTGTAAATGGAAGGTTTCTCAAACATTACATTCAGTACTAAGAAGTTGAAATAGTTTTCATTGTAAATACTCTGGTTTTCTTTTCCTTTCCAAGATGTCAGTGTGATATTTTTACAGCAAGGACTCCATAGCCCGAGGAGAAGGCACATGGATCTGCAGGTTCTCTGCATTCTACAGGAGAAAGCAGTCCCCAGATGGAGGCGCTGTTGTAGCATTTTTTGGTTTTGATTAGATAGAACATTTAAAAAATGTTAAGTTAGGATATGGACATAACATAGTGAATAAAATGCTAGTGAAAATATATATTTTTTATGATAATGTAAATATCAAAGAAAATGTTAGGTTAGCTGCTCTAAAAAATCAAGGCAAAAGAAAATGTTAGGTAGAAAGAAACAAGTAAACTCTGAAAGTGAGCAAGTCTAAATGCCACTACTTTGTTTTTGCAGAATAATGGATGTGTGCAGCTTGGTTTAAATGCCACAACCCATGACAATTAAATAGTTTAACCTTGACAGCTTCATGCTTTAAATTTGATGTTATAGTTAAAGAATAAAGATTTGGTCAAACTGTTTAATCTTGGCAGATTAGTAGTTAGGTAGAGAATAATAAGGTGCTCATCAATTAAATCTGAGCCTTTGGATTGATATAAGGGTAGATTTAGATAGTTTGCTTTTGTTAAAAAAGAAGAAAGGAAAAGGGTTTGCTAGCTTAAATGCACCCATTAAGTGAAGAAAAAATGATAGGATAAGCAAAGGGTAAGTAGAGAAAGGTTATAGCAATTTGATTATTGATTGGACAAAATGTACATTTATCATGTTTTTTGTTTCCATGATCCAATTACACGAAGCAAATGAAGGTCTACTTGATCAAGTAATTAACTTCCCATTCATCTCCATTCATTCATATATTTACTAATTTCCCCTTCCTACCTTTATACATTCATATTCATTCATTTTCCACTAAGAACCCCTTTTCTTAAGGTCAAAACACTTTTTTCCTAAGAAAAGTGAAAATCCCATACAAAATCCCTTTTTACATGAAAAACCCGCAAAAATATATTTTCCCTAAGTATTGATGCTTATATGAAAAGCAAATAAACCATTAAAAAGTACTTTACTTAGTGAAATTCCCCTTTTCCGCTATATTCCATATTAACATTTCACTTAATATATTAAATCCTTAATATTTTCCCTTTCCCGTATTATTAACTTCTTTATATAAAATGCCCCGAAAACCCTTAGTTTTATTAATAAAACTATGTATTTCATAATAATATCGCATCGCAATATCGGCGGGATCACAGGCCTTTTCACATGCATTAATCCCCGCATTGCAAACTTCGATTGCGATACGCGATGGGAAGCCCGGACCTGACGCAAATATATATCGCAATATAATCCCATATCGCATTCGCCCCCATCACAAGTCCCACTAATAGCATTCCCCTCCGCCATTGCGATATGCGATGCGCAACGGACCCGACCAAATATATATTACAGTTTATCGCCATTTCGCATCCGGCCCCTATTGCATTCCTTTGCGATGGGCCTACCCCTGCCTAACTCCGATTGCGATATCTGATTTGAACTCGGACTCGATATCATTATCCGCCAGATTTAATACAAATTCAAGTCCGCCATTATGTGTTTTGCAAAGAATTTCTTTGTTAAATCATTTTTACGATTTAAACGAAGAAATAGCCTAAACCTCCATTTAAACGTTAAACTCAGTTTTTAATCCATAATTAACCATTTGATCCTCCACGCTACTCATTCACTCCACCAACGTCTGATCTAATCCATCTAAATCCAATGACCCTTGGAAAATTTCGGGTTGACTCTTTGTACGAGCATTACCCATCCAAAACATGGTTTTCCACCATCCTCCATTGCTATGTGTCAAGCTCTGATTATTTCAGGTGACTCGTCCCCAAAACCACCCATGCCTCATAAGTGGTGCGATGAAAACCGCCTTCCACAAAACAACAAAATGGTCACTATTCACTATTGCGCCATATTTAAAAAACAAGACTATTTTCCATTTAAAATGCCATTTTTGCTCTATTTGCCTATTTTATACAACAAAGCCCCAATAAGCCTCTGCTGTCCATATAAACCATCATTTTCTTTCCGATACACTCTGGACTCCTTCCAATAGCCTTTCAAGCTCAGTAAAACCATTGAAGATCCTCTGTCACCATGTTTTTCTTAATAAGTTTCTTGGTTTTGCAGGTAAGAAGATTGTTGTTCCAGGTTTATAAAAATAATCCTGCATAATAGTTGGAAGACAAAATGAGTGATTTACTATGAAAAACACAGTAAAAAACTCAAATGTGTAGTAAAGTAGAAAGGAGCACAATAAAGGTCACTCAGCTAGATTAAAGGATATTTACAGAGTTCAAACAATATCAGATAAAAGGTTAAATGAAAACAATCAGCGAGCATGAAGAATGTGAACAGCAAAAGCAGCTTAAAGGGCAAAAATATCCTACAAAAAGCCAGCACAGCCTGAATAAAGGGGACAACAAGAAGCAGTTCAAATAGTTGCCCCTATCTTCTTGCCATGAAGATCTTTCTTTTCCTAAAAAGTCTTAATCTGTTTCAGGACCTTTTCCAGAATTTCATTATTGTATTAATAACTCTCTTCTAGAGTTGTAAATTGTTCGGAGTTGAAGATTCATAGTTCATTTCTTGTAAAGTCTTGACTGTTAGTTCCACTTTGAACCGAGAAGTCACCTTTGAAGGAAGCTTTTGTAGACACTTGATGTACTCAGTCTTTCTAGGGCCTTAATACAAAACAGAGGATTCTGAATCTGGTTTTACATAGTTTTGTGTTATCTTGTAAGTTTTTCCAGTTTTCAATCATTATGTTTTTCTTCATATGCTTATGACTTATAGAGATATCTAGGTAGGAACAATTAGAGTTTCAATAGATTCCTATAAGCTCCTAAAGTGATCATCTATTAAGAGATTGGATTAATGCAACTATCTGTGTAGCTAATCCCCTCTAATCAATAAATCATCAACATCTTTTGTAAGCTTAAGTATATTGCCTTGAATCTTTTGAACGTAGTTCAGAAGGTTTTCCAACTTATGATTGTTCTGTTTTACAGTGTGGAAACTGTGATAATCATATTTCATGTTGTCTTCTACTCACCACTATTTTTTATCTATATCACTGTGTAATGCTTTATAGTAGCCCTTTGCTGAAGTATTAATATAACCCAAAGGATTAATTACTTCAATTCTACATCTGTCTTCATTCATTGGTCTTCCAAAATTAAAACCAAAAACCCCCAAAACAGTTATTTTAGATGCTCTGGCATTGGTAGCCTGACCTACTACTATCTCAGAGGTACAACAAAAAGTTTGCAATGACGGGAGAGAACATAGAACCCATGGAAACGTCACATGTCTATTCATAAAATTCATCCTCAAAGTTGAAAAAAGTAAAGGTAAAGAAAATCTCAATAAGCTTGGTTGTATTAGGATGTAATTGATTACCTCAACAATCTTATTAATAGGAATATTAATGTCCTGCATATTTAATATCTTTTCACTCTACACCAATATTTATCATTTTAATTATTTTCATCTATTTATTATTTATAATTAAATAATCATTTTCATTTTGTTTCCCATCATTTTATTCTCTTATTCTTGTTTTTAGATTTATTCTTTTAATCCCATAAAGATTTCGTTATTATTATAAATAAATGATTTTTATATTCTCAATTTGATATCCATCTATCTATATATATATATATATATATATATATATATTTATGTTTCCAATTTTTAAGCCATTATTTTTTGTTTTTTAATGTGGTATTCATTATTTTCAAAAAAAAAAAAATTGTTAATTGAGTTAGTTTCAATTTTATATTTCACTTTTTATTTTTTAACATATATTTAGTTTG
This sequence comes from Pinus tabuliformis, assembly GCA_031772625.1. Lineage (NCBI taxonomy): Eukaryota > Viridiplantae > Streptophyta > Pinopsida > Pinales > Pinaceae > Pinus > Pinus tabuliformis. The sequence continues at coordinate 808,537,102 of CM062812.1, forward strand.
ATTTTATTAATTATTTATGGATTTTTTTAAAGTTTCAATTGACTTTAATATTATCTATTTTATTTTATTTTATGGATTTTTTAACTTTTTTCAATTGATTTTAGTAATATTTATTTTCCATTGTTACATCTCTATTATATTTATTTGTTCACTTGATTGTGTGTAAACCTTAAAACAATATTTATTTTTTCACCTAATGAGACTATCCAATTGTGGGCATAAACCTTAAAACAACTATGCAATTTATTGGAAGACACTTTGTATAAAATATGTTATTTTTTTAAAATTTAAAATATGTTTAAAATATATATATATATATATATAAAAAATTAACCAACTTAAATAACTACAATAAATTTAACATCTTAAATAACCATAATTGAAATCGTTTAAGATTTAACATTCATATATATATATATATATATATATATATATAGATAGATAACCTTCAAAGATTAAAATAGTTTGAATATAAATGTTGGACCTAGTATGTTTGGTTAAAATCTCGTCTTCCTTGAACATAAGGGAACATGTTAACGACCCAAGACCTAGAGGCATGGTAGAGGTGAAAGCCTGCCCCCTTACAGACCATAACCACCATAGTGGATACTTACAGGTGGCATGGTTTTACTTGAATATAGCAGCCAATGATGATTGTCCCATTGCTCATTTCACAACAAAGTTATGATAAGCTTTCCCACTATTAAAAAAAAATCGTAGGGTTGATCTATACAATGTGCATTTGGTGATGGGTAGCTTTTCAACTGATAGAGTGTTGTGATTGTCTCTGCTTGCATTCAAAGAGAGTCTGCATGGTCATCTTGTGAAGTTTGAAAAAAAATAGAAAAACACTCATAATGAAAATTTTGAAAAATAGAGAATAATGCATGGACTTACAAACACCCCCTTTGACTTAAGGGGGAAATGGTTCATAATCTTTTGAGATTTTTTTGGTGTGTAAATAAACAAATCAAAAGGTGGAAATAAAAAAATCCTTAAAATATCCTCGATCGAGGTGTGAGTGGAGAATTCGATACCGTGAGATCCATGCCATGGATAGAGTTTTGAGGCGAATAGACGGTGAGTGATCTTGTATCGGCCCTCACACACTTCCCATCCTCTGCAAGGTGGTTGTACACATGCAATCTATTAATGGTAAACAAAGTGACCGATGTGATAGTTTCTTGCCGGGGTTTTATGTAGTGAACTTAGAATGATTTGGAGGTAGTGCAGTTGGTATGGTTACAGGTCTACTGGAACAATCTAGGGCACTCTTGAAGGTTCCTCACAAAGGCCGCAACACTGGTGCAAAAGGTCTTTTGTCCATCCCTGTGGCCAGAAACCACAGGTATGTTCTCTAAGTGTGTTTTCCCTTCCTTTCCCCTATGCTTAATCTTTCTCTGATAATTCGTTGGAAAAGGATCTTTGTGACAATGTTTTGGGTTAGAAATATTACATTTCGTGAAGCTCAGAAGGAAAGCGTTGTTTTGTCTGATGGACAGTCTCAATTTGGTAGAATTGTTTCTATTTGTTATGGTATTTTACTCTCTCGGATGGGCATGTATTTGGGGTTTTCACCTTGGCATTCAATCTGCATTATTTGCATGGATGATTTAGTTTAATATCTTGTTTTCTTATTGTCTTTGTTGGTCTTTAAGAGAAGGGGTCTTCTGTGAGAGTATTCGCCCGAATGGAATTTGTATTTTGTCCTATGAAGGCTTAAGGAGCCATTGATTGATGTTTTAGGCCTATCTCAATGTACCCATCTCATATTCATGGGAAAATGTTTGTCTTATAGCCTTACTTTCCACAACTATGTGGAATTCTTCTGTGATACACCTACAGGTTCCAATTCTTGGTGCATGCACCAAGTCCTTGTTGGGTGCGGCCCACCTTGGTCCAATTTTAGTCAAATACTCCTCATTTTGAGGAGCAGAGTGCATAGAGTCCACAAACTTATATTTACTGCAATGTATCTAGGGGCTTCAGGGTGGGTCAAAGCCCCTCATTTTGTAACAGGTATCGGGATATTAGCTCATTATTTTGTCAATTCCATGGTATGTGGACCATGGTTTTTGTAGCAATGTAATGTATCTAAGGACATGTAATGCTTTGTCAAAGAAAAATCATTAGATCACATAATAGGCATAGCACAAGTGATCGAGTCCTTTGTTTTGTGTTTGGGGTCTAAGGAAAGGCTCCATAGCTGAGTGCGTGGAGACCTTCAAAGAGTTTGCAGTTGAGTGCATAGACCACCTGCAGCTGGGTGCGCAAATCGAGAAGTTTTATGTACTGAAAGATCTATCTTAATAAAAAAGAATATTTTTTGGCAAAGTATTTTGTATCTGTATCTGTTATTTTTGTTCAATCTATTTATGCGAAGTAATTGCAATTAATTGGTATGTTAGCGCAACTTTTATTGTTTTGTAATGTGTTTATATTAAAATTAATGTGACAAAGTCTGTAGTTAGAATATATTGCGAAGTAATGTTGTGAATTTTATAAAGACAATTAAAGTATAGAAAGGCAAAGTTAAGAGCCACTCCGCGTAGTCCCTAGAGGTTACAGAGACCTGGTTCGAAAACCACCCATAGCCACCTCAAGTGAGACTTCGACCTGCTTGCATGTCTTTTCCGAAAGGGCTGATGTCTGAAGATTTTGTTGGTGCGAAGTACAAGTCGAACCTAGGTCAAGCCCAACCGAGCCAAAAAATGGTTCCATTGCCGAGACCGGGATCTGTTTGAGGGATGTCGATGTGGCATCCATCAAAGAAGGAAATACAAGACTCGGTAGATCAGAAAGAAAGAGAATTCGTAGTTCAGGAAAACAAAAATTTGTGATTGTCTACTAAATCCTGGTTGGAGAAGTATTTGTTTACATAACATCATGAGATCTTCTTCCCGATGTTTGATAATGAACTATATGAATGGGTATCAAAGTTGACCGAGCATTGGACTTATATAAAAAATGATGAGCCTACCATGTGGAGCCTTGAATTGATATAGCGACTCAAGAATACTAACAACAGTATCTCAAGAGCAGTTGATTTTTGGATTGAAAATATCCTGGGAGGATTATTATTAAGTTTTCAATAGACACAACTGTATCTTAAAATGAAGCTGAGTGAAGATTTTTCAATGGTCCACGAGGTAAGTACCTAAATTATTTGAAGTTGTGGATTAAAATATTTTTGTGTGAAAGGGGAGTACTACGAATGCAATTAGATTAATGTTTGGATGAAGAGGGAATAAGTCTGAACTAGGACTGAGGTCTATGCGAAGTGGAAAGCAGTATAGAGTAGGATGCAAACCAAATAATTTTATTGATATTGACTATAGTCCCTTTTTAGGTGGGTCTAAGAGTGAAGGAGAAGGAAGTAAACCCACAACCCAGTGGTATTCCCCCTCCCATCCTGAAGGTGCATCAAAGTGAGAACTTGAGAAAAATCAGGGCATCTTTGGGATTCTCCATCCATCTACTCCCCTTACCCCCCATCCCCCTCCCCATAATTCCCCTATGACCCCTCCCCCTCCCCCTAATCACCCCACTTCCCCTCCCCCTAACCCCCCAAGAAGCAAAATGACCGATGACATTAAGTTGCCTATCTTTAGAGGGCTTGGATCAGAGGATCCTGAGTAGTTCTGGTTTGTAGCTGATGTAGTATGGAAAGCAAGACAGATCACTATCAAAGATGTAAATAAGGTGCAACTCATCATGACGCTACGAGAAAGAGCCCTGACATGGTACATGAATTATTATGTGACTAATCAGGTTGCTTTGTTGGATGATATTAAGAAAGCACTGGTGTTAGAATTCAAGAAGACGAAATCAAAATCACAGTGCATTACGGAGCTGAATGAAATTGAACAGACGTCTATTGAGTTTGTGTGGGAGTTGGATCAAGGATTCAAGGTATTAACGGGACAAGTAAGCTGTAACATACCCCCAAAACAACATAAATAATGGCTTATAGCTGTGCGGATGCCACATATTAGGTTACCATTGATGCATCAAGCCGAAGCATTGGAGATTGCAATGAAGCTGGAAGCCTTGCCAATCAAAGATACTCATGTGGGAGTACAACAAATTTTGAGTCAGCTAGCAAATTTGACCTTGGAATTGCAAGATCTCAAGAAAAGTAAAGAAACCATATTAGAAGTGTGGTGTACAAAATGCAAAGCAGAGGGCCATTATAAGGATCAATGCCCTATGTTCAGAGATTATTTGGCAAGTGGAGCACCTAATCGAGTAAACATAGGATCAAGTTTGTGGTACATGATTTGCAAAATGAGAGGCCAACATTGCTCTGAAGATTGTTATTTATTACAGACATATGCATAGACCCCAAAGTAGTTGTTTTGAAAATTTTGTGAATTAGTAGGCCATGATGAGAGAAACAATCAAAGTTATGACTTGATGTTGGAGCGCAATACTGATGCTTATAGACTGCAAGCTGAAGGACATACACACGAGGAGCCAGGCCAAGCATGTTGGTCGAGAAGACTTCCAAGGACGAGGACGAGGATGAGGACGAGGACGAGGATGAGGACGAGGAGCTGGTCAAGGACACTGTCAGATTATCTGTTATAACTGTGGACAGGCAAGACACTTCGCAAGAGAGTGTCATAACCCTACTACAACCTGCAACTACTGCAGATATTTTGATCACGTGATAGATGAATGTCCCGTCCTTATTGCAAAGGTGCAAGAGAAAAGGAACCAACAACCCACAACAAATATTTAAATGATGACCGTTGATCCAAGGGAGGATGAACTGCGCGTCAACATCATAACAAGGAGTGGAGTTGCAACAAGAGATGATAAAGATAAGAATAAGTAGAAGATACATGGGTAAGAAAGACCACAAAAAATGCCCCTAGGTTCAGTATCAAAAAGGAAAAATAAACGTTCATGGGAGTGAAGTGAAGTTTCATGGACGTTGGGGCTTCAACATCTAGTGCACAACTGAAGTTAATGCCAAAGAAGGACTGTGATAAAGTGTATACTCCGACGTAATAATTAGATCCCAATATTTTAAAGTCGTTTTTACAGACCTGCATGAAGTTGTTGAGGAATCAGAGAGTTGTCAAAGGACTTTAGGAGTTGATAGATAACTGTGCTGATAAAAAGGTACTACGAAGCGATTTACGCGCAGTGAACCATTTACATCGACATGAGAAGAGAATAGGGAAGGAAATGAGATTAACTGTGTAGATCGGGGAATAGGATATGGATCAAGTAATCCTGGATTTAGGATCTGATGCCAACATGTTACCTAAGAAAACTTGGGATTTAATGGGAAGACCGAAGTTGCAATGGTCACCAATACAGTTGAGGATTTCCAACCAACATAAGATCATCCCTCCAAGAAGGTTACCTAGCATCATAATAGACATCAAAGGAGCTTGAACCATTACAGAATTCGAAGTGATTGAAATTGTAGATGATAGCAACCCTTATCCAGCGTTGCATGGATTTGATTAGGATTTCAATAATTTAGTGACAATCAATTTGAAGAAGAGATAAATGGTGTTCGAAAAGATGTTATGAGGGTCATTGTCCTTCTAGACCCCTCGGAAGGAGTGTGCTATACAGAGCCTGTCCAAGATGAGTATTGCGACGTAGATGTCGACAACATTTATCAGATAAAATATAAGGAGGAAGATTGGATTAATCCCACTACAGATGGAAAATTAGGTTGGGAATAGGACAATTCTTGTACTTCAGATTCCGAGGAAGAATTGGAAAATTGGCAGAATAGGTTATATGAAGTCTCTACTGCAAAATCACTTTGCTGCATAACTTTCAAGATATCTGATCTACCTTATTATGATGGGATCAGAAGTAAGACTTTTTCTTGATGAATATGAAAGAGAAATACCAGAAGAACAGAGGTTGCAAGCTTTGGATATAGCCTTGAGGACTACACCTTCCAAATGGTGGGGTACTCATAAAAGAAATATAGCAGAGTGGCAGCAGTGTCGAAGATTATTGTGGATCAGGTTTCACTCAATAGACACAAAAATAGAAGTAAAATATGGTGGTAAGCTTGATCCTTGGGAGAATATTCATTGTTGCACTTCGGTTTGGAAAGAAATTCCAGAACAAGAGTGGGTACATGGGTTTATCCACACACTAGAAACGATTCCTATGAATTGGTATCTTGAAACAGAACTGCGACATGGAACTGTGAACTGGACAAATTTGGTTGAAGGGTTCATACTAACATTCAGTTTTGAAGACGATCACTTATCTATAGACTCGAATCTTCAGGTAATCAGAGCCAAGATTTTTTAGAATGAAGCTCCATTAACTTGGCAGCATGATTGGGTTGCACAATTACAAAATGCATTGGAATGTTATAATATCATTGTCGAAGAAGATGAAGATCCATGCAATATTGATATACTAGAATTAGAAGGACATCACAAAGTTGTTGGACTAGAACTAGAAATACCGGATATAACGTAACCAGTAAAAACATAGAAAGTGAATATTGGGATAGAGGAAGACCCGAAGTTTGCAATGATTAGAGACTATTGGGATGCAGATACAGTTAGTAAAATCACAGAGCTACTACATGAATACCAAGATCTATTCCATATAAAGTTTTCAGAAATGAAGGGCATATTAGGGGACCTAGGAGTTATGAGGATCCCTATGAAACTTGACGTGAAACCTATGAAGAAAAGACCCTATACACTGAATCTGAAATACAAGGAAAATGTGAAGGAATAATTAGACAAAATGCTAGCAGCATGGATCATCGAGCCTGTCGAAGAGTGTGAATGGATAAGTCCCGTGATAGTTCAAGAAAAGAAGACTAAGGGAGAGATCATAACTTGTGTTGACTTGAGAAAACTAAATGATTCATGTGTGCATGACCCCTTCCCTACGCCATTTACAGACGAAGTATTGACAATGTAGGAGGTCACAGGGCTTATTCTTTCATAAATGGCTTTTTTGGTTGCCATCGGATCAGAATTGCACCAGAAGATAGACATAATACAAATTTTGCAATAGAATGGGGCTCATTTTAGTACATGGCGATGCCTTTTGGCTTGAAGAATGTGCCTGCCATATTTTATAGAGTTGTAGTCGCAACATTTAGGAGTACATACACAAATTCTTGGAAGTTTACTTTGATGATTGAATAGTATTTTGGCTGTTAAAGAAGCATATTGTGAGCTTAAGGCTTATGCTGGATACATGTAGGCAACATCAGATTCAACTAAACTTGAAGAAATGTATATTTTTTATGCCTTGTGGCATACTATTAGGACATATTGTGTGCAAACAGGGTTTGCTAGTGGATCCCGTGAAGATAGCAGCCATTGTGAACTTGCCAACACTGAAAATAGTGAGACAATTGTGCACGCCACTTAGACACATTGGTTATTACCGAAATTTTATAAAGGTTAGTGGAGGTAACTGCACCAATGGAGAAGTTATTGAAGACAGATGTCACTTTTAAATGGGATGAAGAATGTTAGAAAGGTCTGGATACACTGAAGGAGAATATGGTAACCGCACCGATCTTAGTTTTTCTGGACTGGAATAAGGAATTTCATGTACATGTCGATGCATCTTGCATAACATTGGGTATAATGCTAGCATATCCAAGAGAAAGCAAAGTTGATCACCCCATAGATTTTGCAAGCAGAAAATTTTCTAAGGAAGAAAATAACTATACTACAACAGAAAGAGAAGGGTTAATTGTGTTTTATGCATTACAAAGGTTTAGGCACTACTTGTTGGGAGCACATTTTAAGATGTTCACTGATCACTCTACACTGAAATATTTGGTGAATAAGCCTGTTTTAGGAGGAAAAATCTGTCGATGGTTGTTGTTGTTCCAGGAGCATGATTTTGAGATTGCTGTCAAGCTAAGAAGATTGAATTTCGGGCCCGATCATTTGTTTAGATTGGAGACAGGAGAAGAACCCACCAGTATCAAATATAACTTGCCTGATGCGCAGTTGTTCACAATCAGGGTCATGGATATTATTCAGTTTTTGGCCATAAGAATGGCACCCAGGGAGTACATTACACAGCAGAAGAAGGAGTTGGTGGTAAAAGCAGTTGATTTCACGTTGATTACAGAGCACTTGTACAAAATGGGATGAGATGAAATACTGCGAAGATATGTCTCAGAACATAAAAGGCAGAGTATTCTAGCAGAAGCTCATGGAGGAGTCGCAGGTGGACATTATGCAGGAAAGACCACTGCGCATAAAATCTTGAGAGTTGGGTTATGGTGGTCCATAGTATATAAGGATGAAAAAGAGTTTTATTGAGAATGTGATATATGTGAAAGAACAGGAAGGCCATCTAGAAGAGACGAAATGCCATTAAATCCACAAGTGACATTGCAAGAATTTGACAAATGGGCTTTTGACTTTGTTGGACCTATTAACCCACCACAAAAGAAGATTGGCACAAGATACATAATCACTACAATTGATTATTTGATGAGGTGGTTCAAGGCACAGCCAGTGAAGGATTACAACGCAGAAACCACATGGAAGTTTATTTTTTAGTACATTATGTCCAGATTTGGGTGTTCGAAGATATTAATGAGTGACCGAGGCTCAAATTTATTGAATCATACTATTGAGGCATTGACTGAAGAGTTTCAAGTACATGATCAGAAAAGTACCCCATATCACCCTTAAGTGAAAGGGACAATCGAAGCTTTCAATAAAATTATGGAGAATACACTCACAAAAGTGTGCAATGTGAACATAAATGATTGGGATCTAAGGATTCCAGTAGTGTTGTGGGCATATAGGACAACATGCAAGAAATTGACAGGCTAGACACCTTTTAGGTTGGTATATGCACAAGAAGCATTCATACCTATGGAGTACATTGTGCCCAGTTTAAGAATTAAAACCTTCACAAACATGGAAGATTCTAATATAATGGAGGAGAGGATGGAAAAATTGCTTTCTTTGGAGGAGGACAGGTTTATAGCAGGTTTTCATCAACAAGTACAAAAAGCAAGGGAGAAAGCTTAGCAAGATAGGCACATCAAGAAAAAGACATTCCAGAAAGGAGATCTTGTAATCTTATACAATAGAAAATTCACAAAGTTCACAAGTCAAATTAAGACACATTAGTTAGGACCGTATATCATCATACATGTCTCTGATGGTGGCACAATTTAGATCATGAAGTTAAATGATCAGTTGATTCCAGGACAAGTGAATGGTAGCAGATTGAAGGTATACAAGGATGACTTTGTTCGTGGAACTTCACACTGAAAGACAAAAGGAGAAGAGTCTTAGTGTCACCTGTAGTTAAAAGTGAGCACTGGACTATGAACTACTCTACAAAAGGGGACTTGGCCGAAGAAGGCTACTGCACGATATTCAGGGGTATGTCAAAGTCAGAAAGAACTGCACCAAAAGAGGATTCTTGTATGACATTTTGAAATAACTGCGAAGAAGGGTAGATTACTACACGATTATCGAAGATAAATGGAAAAATATGTGATCCGAATGGAAAATGGCATCAATCCATGGTATTCATCCAACCATGTTATTCATCCACCCATGGTATTGTAAGTGGCATCCACCAATGGTATTGTAAGTGAAATACACCCATGGTATTTGCCCATGGTATTGTGACATCCACCCATGGAATTTACCCGTGGTATTGTAACTGAAAAAGGCTATAAGTAACAAGTCACATTTTGTAAAAGGACATATTGTCCACCACAATGTAGCTTTTACAGTTATTCTCTGTTTTAATAAAAAGTTTCTTTGTGCTTTTTTATTGGCTATTCTCCTCTCTTCTTTTGGAATTTCAATTTTTTAGATCTAGGGAGCCTCTTCCTCTAAGATCAAATTTCAATCTTTTAGACCTTGGGGGCCACCCCCCTGTTATAGACATTTTTGGGCACTGCAACCCCAAGCATAAATGTCCATAAACTAAGGGCTCCTAAGTCCCTAAAAGTGTTGTTCCAACCCCTAAAATAACAAGGTCAACTGATTACAGCTTCTCCCAGAAGTTATCCATGAAAAACTGCTCAGAACTGGTCAAAACTGGACCATTTCACCTGCTCCATAGGTAAAGTGCGTTGCATCTCACCTAAATACACACAGTAGGTGTGTTGAATTTCAAAAATCCCTTCTATGGGGTGCGATGGGCGAGAAGGGACAAATGGCAGTGTCAATCCGCGAGGTGGAGAAGCATGGAATCTTCCAGAAACTTCTTCTGTGACACTTGCCTCTCTGAATTCGACCAGGGATGAGTAAGACATCATCAATCTCCAAGTGCAAGAAAGAACTATCAGAGGGAAGACACTAATCAAATCTCAAAAGCTGACTCACCTCCCTTGCAGACATCTATATATGGATCCCTCATCCCAAAGATCCAGAGGCTGGAATTTTGCATCTTGTAAGGAATTGTTGTTGGTTTCTTGAGGCAACTTCATAGTGTTGGGTGATCTAAGCTTTTCATGAGGTGAAGAAGGGCTCACTTGCGGAGAGGATGATGCTGGGTCAGAACGATTGGTTGTAACTCTCTTAGCTCTTTCTTGATTATCAATAAAGCTATTCAAGTTTTCCTCCATACTCTTCTGTGATTTATGTTTTATGCATTTGTATGGTCAATTTACATCTGATCCTAGATTGTTTATGATAATAGATCCATGTTCTCGTATAGTGTTATGCTGCTTTGATTCCACAGGTACTCTGTGAAGCTGGGTATACAAGAAAGAAAGTAGCAAAGGACTATCAGAAGAGAGAGGAATCGAGCAAGGAACCAAGCGCAAGACAGAGGTTGGTCTCCTTTATTCTTCTCTCATCTATCTTTCATAAAGGAAAACGAAAGGAGTTTTACTTTGTTTGTTTCTAAGGTAGCTACCAGCCTTAGTGGGATTAGCAGTTCTGCATAGACACTTTTCCCTGTAACAAAATGGCGACTCTGCTGGGGACCGAGTAGATTGCTTGTTCATCTACATTTGTTTACTTTATAAACTTATAGACGGAGCCTGAAGTCAAGCCAGCTAGCCTTCGAACTGCATTTGCTATGCAAGTGCAAAGTAGATCAACGCTGCTTCAGTCAATCTCCCGGTTCTTTTTATGAATTAAACAATTGATTTACAAGCTTTCTAATTGCCCTCGTGGTGGCTCTAGTAACCTCCTTAGATCTACCCCTGTGATTGATTTACTGATTACCACTTGCTTGGCCTAAATCCCTGAACTGAACTACAAACTGTGACCCGGAATCCAATCAAAGTCTCGTCCCTGGTCCAGCGCACTGTATGTTCTGTGAAATTCATATGCAACACACTTCCCGAGTGTAGTAGGTGTGTTGCTTTTCAGTTTCACTGTGTTACAGGTGCACTGATCAGACTAGGCATTGTTCCTAAATTTTGGTTTCTATGTTCACTCTTTTCATATCTATTCAAGAGTTTTGTTGCCTGTAGTCAGTATACCTCTGTTTGAAACCCCTTTCCTTGTTGTTATTCCGCCTCCATTGTGCAAAGAACTGTAAATGTTTTTATGTATTTTTTGAGTCATTTTTAGTTCTCCTTTACAAAGAAGTAACGTAATTGTACTGTTGTTTCTTGATTTGAAAGTGTCGCAAGTGTCGTTTTCAGTCATAGAAGAGAATCTAATTGTTCTTGATAGTCGACTACCCTGTTACTATTGTATTCAATCTGAATTAGTAGTTTTTCTAGTGTTGAAAGCAATTTTTCATTTCCAAATCGCAAAGTGTTGTCATTGTCTTCATTTTGATTTTGAAAGGAAACTTGTTAGTAATTGTCGCTTTTAAAAATAATTCAAATGTGCGCATTAGCTTTCTTTTTATCATTCACATATTAAGAAGGCTGAAAACAAATACATGCATGTGCATTTGCATTTAGACTGTTTGATTGGTTTGATTTAGGACAGTGCATATAATGTGTGCTCTATGCTCTTTTTTGAAAGAGCGCCATCTCTCTTTCCTTAGTAGCTAGGATTTTCATTTGCAAAAAAGAAGATTAAACGACTGTTTATCATCTTAGATTGCATTTTAGGAATTGTACATCTACATCACGCGGTGAACCTGAAAGGAAAATTTCTTAAGCAAGATCAACTATAAAATAAATTTAATGAATCTAACAACGCTTTGGAACCTAACGCACAACATCTAGAAGTCTAGGCTAGAGATGTATTCTGGCATCGTAAAGCCTGGTAACTGTTGTTTTCACTGATTGGTTGGGTGATTCCTCCACTTTGAGATGATAAGTGCCACTACGGACTTGTACTCCCACGTATCGTCGAGTATATTTTGGGAGACCACAATAGGCTTTATCCTTTATCCATAGGAAGCCGTGTCTGCCGCCCTATCGATCGCAACGCACTGAACACAACATTCGAGAAGATTGACTGTTGTACCATAAAAATTATTCTGTAGTTTTGTGATTGGTTCGGTAATCCCTCTGTCTAGATTTCCAGAGCAGTCCCTTTCGTTCCTTTTCAGACTCCTTAACGGAAAAGGTCCATCTGAGCACTTGTCACTTCAGGCTCATTAAAAATTGAAGGTGACTAGAGTCATCTTTTATTTTTTCTCAACTCTTAAAAATTGAAAAAATAAGTTGTTCAAAGTGTCTAAAATTCATTTAATTCGGAAACATATTTCCCCTTTATTTTTAGTTGATCGAGTAATCCACAATGGTGGAAGAAAGTCAATCGAAATCGCTAGAAAATCTTTTGGATAGACTAGATATGTCTGAACAACCATCGACATCCAGGACTGTGTCATCCAATGCAGCAGCAGTAGAGCCTCCTGCTGCTACTCCAACAATGTTCACCGGTATACCATCTGTCCCGACAAGTTATCAACAACAAGCCGAAGTCCAATCAGGGATTGTTTCGACGACATGGTCAGTTCCTATTTCTTCATCCGGATTATCATCTGGTATTTCTTATTTTGAAACTCAACAAATTGATCCAATGTGTCTGCAAAGGCCAATCTACCCTTTAAGTACTGGATTGCCACCATATGGAGGGCAGTATGCCTTTTCATTGTTCCCTCCTGGAGAAAAACCATGTGGGAGTTTACAACAAAGTTCAGGTCAAACTGGAATTACATCCAGCGGTTGGGTACCAATACTGCCTCAGCAACCAAGGGTTGTATATTCAATGCAACCAGTCCACCCTGCGTCAAATATTCCCACTATACCTGCTATGGTGACTGCGTCGCAAGTACAAGCGCTACCTGTTGTATGTCAATCCCAAGTTTCTCAAGTTGCAATACAACAACATCTTGTCTCAACGACTCAATCACAACCTCAGGTTAGTGCCTCCTTATCTGGAGCGACTCAGGCTCAAACAAGTACTATGACTCCTCATCTTGGTCAATCATCCAGTATTGGGAAACAACAAATGGTCCAACAACCATGGCTGGTTCAATCTCAACAACCGCAATTCCAACAATCATATCAAGGAACTGAGCAACAAGTCTTTGTGAGTAATGGGCAACCGCATTTCCAAAGCGGTTATCAACAACCATACTATAATGGTTATGCCCATCAACCTTATCAAATTTACCAGCATCAAATACATTATCCTGGTATGCAAAGACCCACTGCTCAGGCGATTCCATCTTATCATGGGTATGCTTCGCCTAACCTGAATCAACAGTTGCCCTTTGTAGCGACTCTAGAATTACCAGATTTAAACAGGCTGACGAATGATCCAATTGCTTACGCCCCTTGGTGGCCAACGATTCCGCATAAACTTCCATCAGATATTCCTAAATTTAATGGAAATCCGGGTGAAGACCCGTCGAATCATGTGATGAATTTTCATCTTTGGTGTTCATCAAACACCCTAAACAATGATTCGATTAGACTTCACCTTTTTCAGAGAACGTTAACTGGTCCGGAAGCAAAATGGTATATCGAATTGCCTAGAGCTTCATTCAATAACTTCAGCACCCTAGCCACAACCTTTTTAACCCATTTTCAGTTACCAATAAGGTACGAAACAGGAATAGAGCTTCTTACCAATTTCAAACAGACAACGGCCACTCACATATCTGATCATATTCATGAGTGGTGATGTCATCGCAGAATGGTAAAAACATATGTTCATGATCAGCTGCTAGCTGAATGGTTTATTAAGTCATTATTACCTTCTATCACAGAAGATGTGGCAAAGGGAGGAGTCGTCACTGAAGAGAAAGTTATTGCTCGTGCACAATATCTAGACTTGATCTATACTAAGTCTGGCACGCTCTACGATAAAATACCTGATGCTCCTAAACCGGAATTTTCCGTTCCTCCCCCTCCTAAATCAAACAAATACTCTCATGCCGGTGATGGCGTGATAGGTACAACAAGCACGAAATCGACAAAGGCTACATCTAAGAAAGCCTGTAAGATTTCTGATCAAAATGCAAATGAAGAACTTCTCGCCTCGTAGGTAAATGTCGTGTCGACCGACAAGGGCAAACCACTGAAGCACCTAGGGGGCAAGAAGAAAAAGAAAGGGAGAAAAAGGAAGCAGGATGAGTCATCTCCTGAAAAACCTTTTGCAAACCCTTCTGGGCAAAGGAAACTCCCTGCGGGGTGTCAGATATGCGATGAGGATCATTGGACGAGAGATTGTCCACATAAAGCTGAAGTTAAGAAACTCTTTAAGAGTTCAAAAACCTCAGCAGTATTGACTGATCCGTTTCCAAACCCGAGAACCAAACTGGTTGCTAATCAAAATGCTTCCCAATCCCAAGTGCTTATGTTGTCTATCGCAAAGCAGTAAAATGATGCTTTGACAAGGAATAAAGATTATGGGAATCCACAGCTGTCGAATAACAAGGCTAATGAACAACCTAGTAGTTCGATAACAACTTTGACCGAAGTTGTGCCACCCATCATTCCTGAACCAATGGTAAATTTGCCAAAGGAAGTAGTACACAAATTGACATTTAATCCTCGTGCAAAAGTAGCACAGAATTATAATATAGTAGAGAACCTGGCCCAATCGCCGTCCGCTATGTCGACACTTGAGGTACCGCAAAATTGCCTCTCCCAAAAGCAGGATCTATTATCAGTAATAGGTGGGATTGACCCAACGGATTCCAATCTTGTATCCTTTAATCACAAAGGATATGACCCTCAGTTACTAGCTCAACTAGCTTTCCTTATTCAAGTGAAAGCCCTCAACAAAAATGTTCATCGAACAACTATTAATGAGGGGGCATCTACATGTATTATGTCGATGAGTTGCTGGAAAAATTTAGGCTCACCACCCTTGTCGCAATCATCAACAATGTTAAAAGCATTTGATGGACGATCATACACTCCATACGGGATTTTAAGTAACTTGCAAGTTGAACTAGGGGGAAAAATAGTAGAAATTGATGTTGAAGTAATCGAAGGAAACCTCGATTACAACATCCTACTGGGAAGGCCCTGGATATATGCCATGGCCACAGTTGTGTCAACCTACTTCAGGAAGATTGCATTTCCCTTTCAAGGAGGAATTACAATCGTCGACCAACAAACATTTCTCCCCAACAGTTCACAAGTTACAGGAAGCATTCCAATGATCCATGGAAGCAATCATTCGCTTCAAAATAGTGGACTAGGCCTCCTAAAAGACCCTGCCTTAATGGTTACTTTTGCCCTACTGCCTCCGAGTAATTTGGCGGAAGTGGCCACGGTGGAAACCTGCAATATGAAATCTTCTATATCTAATGGATTCGGAAGATTCCTAAACATTTTGTTAGCATGGATCATCGCCATTTTAGAAATATTGTAGCAATCAATTTTCTTAGCTTGGGGGGCAAACCCAAATCAACGCTCATCGAGTGTTTGGATAGATAGGTCTAAGGAATATGGCACCTCTTCAGATCCTTGGTCGCATGTACATTCTACAGACGAAGGAATCATTCAATCAATGATGATAGGAGAGGCACCATGGGAAGATTACAACCATCGTTCCCATCTTCCGGATTACCACGAAGATTATTCCAGCAACCTTAATCATCCATCAGTTTTTTATTTTCTATCAAATACTATAAATACGATGGATTTCGAGGATGGTTCTTATCTCGTGTCGACCTCGTTAAAAAATGAAGCAAGGAGTCATGAGGATAGTTCTTTTACTGTGTCAACCTCATTAAAAAATGAAACAAATCCCCTTTCCAAATCTCAAAGGTAAACCTTCATTCCAACCACTGAGTTGAATGCAATGAAGCTTGGGGGGCATGCACCTCGATTTGTGTTATTATGCTGGGGGCATGCAAACTTATCACGAGCAATGTTATCGTAGGGTTCAAGCTCGTTAAAAAATAAACCCGCCACGAGTAGTGTTATTGCAGGGTTCAAGCTCGTTAAAAAATAAACTTGCATCGAGCAGTTTTATCGCGGAATTCAAGCTCGTTAAAAAATAAACATAAGCAATGAGCAAGTGTTTCCCCCAGCATTTAAGCTCATTAAAAAATGAACCAATTTCCATGAAATAACCATTGTGAATGTATTACTTCAGCCTTTGAAGCCTTGGTCATGTTCTCATCATCACCTCCACTCTGTATTGGCCGATCATTCACCTCCACTTGATTGTTTACCCCTTTTGAGGAACAGCCGCAAAGAGTGATCTTGTTAGCCATCCTTGTAACACTGCCATGATTGGGAAATTCCAAACCTTACAGGGAATCAACTGCTACCCGAATTTATCACTCGTTCCTCAAAGACGAGTCTCCTTTAAGCTCTTTTCAACTGACTCGTAAAATATGAAAAGATTGTTGAGCCATTGACCTCTCCATCTCGTTAAAGTGGCCGTAAGTGCTATCCCTCCTCTAGATTTTAATATTTTTGGACCTGAGGGATTATTACACAAAAAGATCAAGTGCTTGTTTTGTTCGGCTCGTTAAAAGTACCGAAAATTCATCCTTTCTATATTGTTTTATACTTTTTCGGACTTAAGGGATTAGATGACGAAAAAGGATTTTTGGAGTTTTCTTTACGTCCCTTTTCAGACTCTCTAAAATTGAGAAGAACTGAGTTATCTTTGTCGTTAAACTCATTAAAACCTAATAGTGACAAACTTGTCCATAACAGACAAGAACGAGTTTCACTATCGCTAGGCTCGTTAAAACATAGCGATGGGTTTGCCCGAAGGGAAAATTATAGAACAAGCATATGTTATCCTCCTCAAGCTTGACAAAAATAAAGAGGTACTGGTCAGTAATCACTGGGGAAAAATTGGGAAGAAAACTTGAAGAAACTTTGTTGGTAGCAAGTCTCTCTTGAACATGACACTTTCACTCCGCATCCAAGTCGGGTTGGGTTGTTCCATTCACTGGTCACATCACCATGGTCACATCACACCATCCACATTTGGGGTTAACACTACCAATCCATCATGTCAGTGTCGCCGATATGTTCAAGAGAAGTCACTCATAGAATTCACCTGTGTCTCACCCGCTGCAATACATTTACGCTCCATTCTTTCATGACTGCCATCCTGAACCTTATATCACCAGATCGTTTTCACCTCCATTAAAATCATTTGCTCTGTTCCGTGTCATTGATGTGGGATTCATTAAGGCCCTCCTATGACGGATCACTTCTTGTCGACATCAGCTCATTATCCAAGAAGTCGATCTAGGAACACCCATTTCAGTACTTTGAACCTTGCATGCCTCAATGGCAAGTTTCTCACTTCCGGCGACAGGTTTACATCAATGGCCTTCGACCGAAAGATTTTGCGTGGTGTTTGACGCCAAGTCCCTTATTCACACCACGTGAATTGTACTGTAGTACCTTGAGGATCATTATCATTATCGGTGATTCCTCTCGCGCCTGTTAACAGCTTACATAATTGGCTGGTAATCAGGCGATGTCTTTCCATGTTCGACTCCAGAACATCTCTCACATGGATCGACTTGTACTTTGAGTGAAGATCGAACGAGATTGAAGACCCCGGATCTAGTTTCATTCATCTGGGCTGCGATATATATTCAGGAAAATAAAGACATCAAATATACATCATTTCTGCACAGATAATCATCCAATCTAAGGGATGATGGCTCTACCAGAATCATCAGTCTACACTCAGACGATTGTCTGTCCTATGTACATGAAAATGAATTTATAAATCTGAGCATGGGAATGCCCGCCTCAGCTAGATCATGAAAATATTATGAAGATAGTGTATTGTATTGTATCTTATTACAGGTCTCCTTCCAGCTTGAAAGAACTTCGGATCCTCATGATAAAGCATTTCACCCGACATCAAAAAAGATTAATGACCTCATGCTTTAGGGGGCAACTGTTATAGACATTTTTGGGCACTGCAACCCCAAGCATAAATGTCCATAAACTAAGGGCTCCTAAGTCCCTAAAAGTGTTGTTCGAACCCCTAAAAGAACAAGTTCAATTGATTACAGCTTCTCCCAGAAGTTCTCCATGAAAAACTGCTCAGAACTGGTCAAAACTAGACCATTTCACCTGCTCCATAGGCAAAGTGCGTTGCATCTCACCTAAATACACATAGTAGGTGCATTGCATTTCAAAAAGCCCTTCTATGGGGTGCGATGTGCGAGAAGGGACAAATGGCAGTGTCAATCCGCGAGGTGGAGAAGCATGGAATCTTCCAGAAACTTCTCCTGTGACACTTGCCACTCTGAATTCGAACAGGGATGAGTAAGAGATCATCAATATCCAAGTGGAAGCAAGAACTATCAGAGGGAAGACACTAATCAAATCTCAAAAGCTGACTCACCTCCCTTGCAGACATCTATATATGGATCCCTCATCCCAGAGATCCAGAGGCTGGAATTTTGCATCTTGTAAGGAATTTTTGTTGGTTTCTTGAGGCAACATCATAGTGTTGGGTGATCTAAGCTTTTCATGAGGTGAAGAAGGGCTCACTTGCTGAGAGGATGATGTTGGGTCAGAACGATTGGTTGTAACTCTCTTGGATCTTTCTTGATTATCAATAAAGCTATTCAAGTTTTCCTCCATACTCTTGTGTGATTTATGCTTTATGCATTTGTATGGTCAATTTACATTTGATCCTAGATTGTTTATGATAATAGATCCATGTTCTCATATAGTGTTATGCTGCTTTGATTCCACAGGTACTCTGTGAAGCTGGGTATACAAGAAAGCAAGTAGCAAAGGACTATCAGAAGAGAGAGGAATCGAGCAAGGAACCAAGTGCAAGACAGAGGTTGGTCTCCTTTATTCTTCTCTCATCTATCTTTCATAAAGGAAAACGAAAGTAGTTTTACTTTGTTTGTTTCTAAGGTAGCTACCAGCCTTAGTGGGATTAGCAGTTCTGCATAGACACTTTTCCCTATAACATCGCCAAGATCCGGATCAATGGTATCAGAGCCAGGTTATGATTCCATGGGAATAAGGGTTTGATGCATATTTTAGTTTCAAATTTTTGCAACAATATTCAACAAACTTCAAGAACGTGCTACATCCTCCACAGAGCATTTTTTGGGCCAAGCGGGAACAATTTTTCTTTTTTCATTTTTTTGCAAAATTATTTGGGCGACAAGTTTTTAGATCAGATATGAAATTTTTGGTGAAAAATTTACAAAAAAAATAAAATATCTGGATTCCTTGCAAAAAAAATACTCAAATTCAAAAAAAAAATCCACCGAATCGAAGTCTGGATGAGAGATATATCGTTGATTTAAAATCATCTATGTTGTAGAATTTTTTCTGATGACAACACTCCTATCACGTTTTGCAGTTTTTGTGTAGAATTTCATAACAATGATTGCAGATATGAGCTCCTCTTGAAAAATCACCCAATTTCAAAAAAAAATGGGTCGAATTGGAGTTTGGATGTGGGAGATCGCTGATTTAAAATCAGCTATTTTCTCAGAAATTTTGCAACAGTGAAATAATTGCAGTGCAAATATGAGATTCCAAAGTGTCCAGATAAAGTTTTCCAACACATGGGAAGATGAAAAATGGTCATTTTGTTTCCTAAAACAAGTTATAATAAATATTTTGAATTATATTGACTGAGTTATGTCATTTTAATTCTGGAACAAGATTCAGAGCGGGTTCCCTTTGGAAAATGTCCTCACACCCTACTTTAGTAGGCACTTGTTTCACATTCATCAGTTTCAGTAAAGCAGCATCCAGCTTGGGTTCTTTGGAGATGCACCCTCCCACCCCAGGCTATGTAGGCATCTGCTACTTCATCAACCATCAACATCACGGTCATGGGTCAACCGCACAAAATCCTTCTCATCAAAGCCCATTTTCGAGGCCACACACTGTTAGTATCACAGTTGGTCACAAGCATTGAAGGGTATCTCTATCCTCAGACCTTTGTTTGTTATGGTTATGGTTCATCCACAAACCCACACTTCATCGAAGTCCATTTGCTAGGTTGCACACTGTCAGTATCATAGTTGGTCACAAGCATTAAGGGGTATATCTATCCTCGGATCTTCGTTCATCATGGTTATGGGTCATCCACAATCCCACACTTCATCGAAGTCCATTTACTAGTCTGCACACTGTCCATATCATAGTTGTTCACAAGCATTATAGGGTATCTCTATCCTCGGATCTTCGTTCATCATGGTTATGGGTTAACTACATAAAACCCTTCTCTTCAGTGGCTCTTCATATTCAACAAAGGCTTCGTAGGAGGGAACTTCACGCGATGGGGACCATTGCTTCTTAAGGAGGGAGGAATGCTCTGAATGGAAAATGGCATCAACCCATGGTATTCATGCACCCATGAAATTGACCCATGGTATTTATCCACCGATGGTATTGTAAGTGCCATCTACCCATAGTATTGTGACAACCACCCATGGTATTCATTCACCCATGGAATTTACCCATGGTATTGTAATCGAAAAAGGCTATAAGTAACAAGTCGCATTTTGTAAAAGGACATATTTTCCACCACAATGTAGCTTTTACAGTTATTCTCCATTTTAATAAAAAGTTTCTTTGTGGTTTTGTTTATTAGGTGTTCTCCTCTTTGCTTATGGAATTTCAGTTTTTTAGATCTAGGGAGCCTCTTTCCCTAAGATCCATTTCAATCTTTTAGATCTTGGGGGCCTCCCCCCAAGGTCCAGATTAATATGACCATTGGAAGGAAAAAGTTGTCGTTAAAAGGCGCAGGAGAAACACATTTATGAAGCACAGATAGTTGGATCTAGAGCCATACCTACATTAAATGAACAAGATATAAGCTAATCATGAGGTTCAAAATTCAAATTCACTATAAAAGTTATGTCTCACTCCACATTTTACACTTTTCTATTTGGAGAATTCAGTGTGAGAATTTGTAATCAAGAGTGAGTCAAGTGTATGTCTAAGAGAAGCTTTGAAGAAATTGCTCAAGAATTTTCAGAAAAGGGGCTAGCAGGAGTCATGGAAGCCCATGTTAGTCACTCTGGAGCACCAAATGTACCCCTATCCCTAAGGTGTGCGAGGTCGCCAGGAAAACAAGTGGTTACAGAAGAACAACCCAAGAAAAGACTTGAAAAGAGGCTAGCTGAAGCCTCTATAGTATAGCTAAGAACATCCCTAAGGAAGAAGAAAACAAGAGAGCAGCGAACAAAGACAAAGCAAGATAAGAAATCTAACGAGAAGGAAAAAAAGATAGTACAACAAGAAGAACAAGAGGAAATCCATGACAACGAGGAGGAATCCGAGATGCCCCAGATGGAGACAAAGGGCGCAAAAATTCCCTCTGTGTTGCCACCATATTTTCCACCAAGGAAACCAGGTGCCAAGTTGGTTAAGGACCTAAAAGACACAAAGTTCAACAGTTTCACACTGCTGCTACCAGAAAAAGTACCATTTGAAGGCGAAGTGTTGGGGAAAATCCCACAATTAAAAATGGAGGACTGGGACTTTAATGACAGAAGTATATATTCGTAGTTCTAGCCGAGAAAGTATCTACACCAGGTCTAATATCCAGAGACCGAAGTTACAAGGTTGGAACCGCACCAGTGGGTTGCAGGATTGCAGAGATCAGACTTGCTAAACATGCTATACGTGCCACACTTCGGTAGAAGCACATCCAACATAGCCTATGTTCGATAGTTACTAGTATTCGTGCATGACAGATTCCTATGGTTAGGGAAGAGGATCCTGATTGATGAGATGTTGATAAGAAGAATTACTGGACTACCCTACCAAGGTATAGACACCGCTGAAGAGTTCATTGACAAAAAGCGAGACAAGGCAATGACACAGACCATCAAGGATAAGTTTAGGATTATCAAGAAGTCACGTGGTTACGATATCAACTCTATTAATGACCAGCGGTGCGCTTCACTGCACACATTCTAGCAAGAAAAATAATGAGTAAATGCAGAGTAAACGATGTCCCTGCAATTGTGGTTTCTTTGGCTGTGCAGTGTAGTGTTGGGGTTCAGTTCAACTGGGTCATGTACTTATGCAAGGAATTTTTGGAAGATTGTCATGAGGCACAAGACGAAGGAAAAACATTTCATTATGGGTGGTTGACTTTGATCATCACGCTATTATCATGGAAGGAGTCGGAGGACTCACAATTTCCACTAGTCGAAGCAGATGTATGTGAAGCCACATGGTATGCCTCACTATGGCATACCAAGGAGTCGTTGCACACGCAGGAGACCAAAATTTCCTTTGTTCTATTGGACATGGATTTTTCACATGGTGGTGAACCAGTATCCCAGGTTATCACCTAGATTGTATGAGCAGTATCGCAACATTGCAACATTCAAGGAAGATTTTCACATAGTATACATCAAGGCTCAGAAGGACCCAATGGAGACATGGCACCCTCTGCCATATTTTTTCATTGAAGACGACCTGCTCAAAATAATACAATAATGGTCATCTGAATGGATGACCCCAACCACAAATGACATTGAAGCAGTGGGGGACACCATGCAGCATGTGGGTCCGAGTGGGACAAACAAATGAAAAGAAGCAGAGGAACCATAACCAAATACACAGCCAAAGATAGAACATGATACCCAGGCCCCTTGGCGATGTAGATCTAATAGGGAATCACCATTCATCATCAAGAAGAGGGTACCTATAGTAACTATGTCAGGTGCACAGAAGAAACAAAAGGCGAGCAAATCTAAGGGCGCGATACCACTTGTTGTTACTGATGGGGACATCGACAAGATTGGAGAAAAGGTCCAAGAAATAATAGTAGATAATTGGAACAAGGTCAATGATCGCTACAAAATGATCTTGACAGATGTGTAGCAAGGCATCGTAGAGTTAAAGGTACTGACACAGACAACCAAACAATCGGCACATATAGGTCAGCTATTGCTTCCAGATCTATGGATAGAGCCGAAAATTGGATTGAGGATTTTGCAGATACCATGTGGAGCATTACAGTTTGAATCCTTTGAGGAGATAGAGCGAGCAAGAGGGTGGGATCATGTTAACATGAACATTTCCCCATTGCCAATTTAGGTATTACACGAGTTCCATCAAAGTATTACAAATGAACTAAAGGAGCAAGAACAATGCACTTCGTTATTAAGAATTCAGGTGGAAAAGGACAGAGCTTCACTGAAGAAGGAGCTCGATCAATTGATCAAAGAAAGGGATGAAGCACACCAACAACAACAGTAACTAGAGGAAGCCATTGCAAAAACTTGTAGTGAATTTTCGGACACAAAAGTCCACAAAGAAGAACCACGAGAAGAGAAGGTTGCGAAACTCAGCCTCACGATAAAGGAGTCAAAGAATAAGCTTGCAAAAATAAAGTTTGAATATGAAGTGAAGATTTTTGAGCTGCAAATAAGCTTGCAGCTAGTCACGCCACCGGAAGTATGTGAGAAAAGGGAGAGGGATATAAAAATTGCATTGAAAGGCATCTCTGACATAGTGGCGGATTGTAGAAAGTTACTAGATGAGACAATGTAGATTTGGACCTCACTGTAGGAGGACCCAAACATTCAGAGGATTGAAGAGGACCTATAGGTGAATCAGAAGTGACAGGAAGAGATCCTGGCAATTGTGAAGACCCTGCCAATCTCGCATAGGCTTGCTAGCATCACTGAAGGGAAGAATCTCCGTAAAAAGATTGAAGATTTTCGGAGGAAAGAGAAGATTTTGACAGAGAGGACTCAACCATGGTAGGATTAGGCCCTCCAGCGTTTGCAAGTAGTAGATGAAAGGCTCAGGGGGCTATGACAAAGGAAGAAAGAAGTGATGCAGAAGATTGTCGAACCAACCACAAAGGCATTGCTAGAAGAAGTGTGTCGAGAGGAAAAGCAGGTAGAAGAAATTGTTCAGCAGTACAATGTTGTCTACAATAGCATCACAACAAAGGTCAAGGGCACTGCAGCTGAGTGGCTCGGGACGAGTCACATGTGAGTGTTGGGGGCCTATTGGGTGCATCCCAACTTGGTCCAGTTTTGGTCAAAGACTTCACATTTTGAGGAGCGGAGTGTGTAGAGTTTGCAAAGCTCTATTTACCACGCAGTGTCTAGGGGCTTCGAGGTGGGTCAAAGCCCCTCATTTTGTAACGAGTATTGGGGTTTAGGTTCATTGTTTTGTTGAGCACATTGTATGTGGACCATGGTTTTTGTAGCAATGTAATGTATTTATAGACATGTAATGTTTTTTCGAAGAAAAATCATTAGATCACATAATAGGGAGAGCACAAGTGATCAAGTCCTTTGTTCTGTGTTTTGGGTCTAAGGAAAGGTTCCGCAGCTAAGTGCATCAAGGCCTTGGAAGATTTTGCGACTGAGTGTGCAGGCCACCTACAACTGGGTGTGCAAGTAGATAAGTTGTATGTACTGAAAGATCTATCTTAATAAAGAAGAAGAAGTTTTGGCGAATTCTTTTGTATTTGTATCTGTTATTTGTGTTCTATCTATTTATGCAAAGTAATTGCAAATAATTGGTATGTTAGCGCAACTGTTATTGTTCTGTAATGTGTTTATATTAAAATGAATGCGACAAAGTCTGTAGTTAGAATACACTGCGCAATAATGTTGTGAATGTTATTTAAAATATGATTAAAGTACATAAAAGCGAAGTTAAGAGCCACTCTGCGCAGTCCCTTGAGGTTGCAAAAACCTGGTTCTGTAATCACCCATAACCACCTCAAGTGAGACTTTGACCTGCTTGCAAGTCGTTGCCGAAAGGGCTGATGTCTGAGGGTTTTGTTGGTGTGAAGTGCAAGACGAACTTGGGTCAAGCCCAACCAAGCCAACAAATGGTTCCGTTGCCAATAGAAGATAGTCCCTATGGGAAGGTTACCTGGCATCATAGTAGACATCAAAGGAGTCTAAACCATTGCAGACTTCAACGTGACTGAAATTTTAGATGATAGAAACCCCTATCTGGCACTGCTTTGATTAGATTGGGCTTTCGATAATTTGGTGGCAATCAATTTGAAGAAGAGACAAATGGTGTTCGAAAAAGACGATATGAGGGTCATTGTCCCTCTAGACCCCTCAAAAGGAGTGCATTATGCAGAGCCTATCTGGGATGAGTATGACAACACAGATGTCGACAACATTTATTAGATAACAAATAAGGAGGAAGATCAGATTAATCCCACTGCAAATGGAAAACTGGGCTGGGAATATGATAGTTCTTATACTTCGGGTTCCGAGGAAGAACTAGAAAATTGGCAGAACAGGTTATATGAAGTCTCTACCACAAAATCATTTCACTGCATAACTTCTGAGGTATGTGATCTGCCTTATGATAATGGGATTGGAGATGTAGCCTATTTTCTTGATGAATATGAAAGAGATATACCATAAGAAAAAAGGTTGCAAGATTTGGATATAGCCTTGAGGGCTATACCTACTAGATGGTGGGGTACTCATAAAAGAAATATAGTAGATTGACAACAGTGTCAAAGATTAATGTGGATTATTTAGTTTCCTTAAGTCAACAGAAATTCTAATCTCTCCCTTATTCTTCTTTTCCTAAACTATCATGGGACTTACCCATTCGGACTCTTCGACAGGATCGATTATCCCTGATGCTATCATTTTGTATAATTCTTCCTTCACCTTTTCCTTATATTTTGGATTAACCTTATAGGGTCTTTGCTTCACAGGCTTCACATCAGGTCTCAGAGGGATCCTCATAACTCCTAGGTCCCCTAATATGCCCTTCATTTCTAAGTGCGCGGAGGCCTTGAAAGAGTATGCATCTGAGTGCACAAACCACTTGCAGTTGGGTGTGCGGGTTGAGAAGTTGTATGTACTGAAAGGTATATATGAATAAAGAAGAGGAGGTTTTGGCGAAGTCTTTTGTATCTGTATCTGTTATTTGTGTTCTATATGTTTATGCAAAGTAATTGCAAGTAATTGGTATGTTAACGCAATTGTTATTGTTCTGTAATGTGTTTATATTAAAATGAATGTGACAAAGTTTGTAGTTAGAATACACTGCGCAATAATGTTGTGAATGTTAGAAAGAAGATTAAAGTATAGAAAAGCGAAGTTAAGAGCCACTCCATGCAGTCCCTCGAGGTTGCAGAAACCTGGTTCTGCAATCACCCATGGCCACCTCGGGTGAGACTATGACCTGATTGTAGGCTGTTTCCGAAAGGGCCAGTGTTTGAGGGTTTTGTTGGTGTGAAGTACAAGCCGAACCTGGGTGATGCCTAACCGAGCCAACAATCCTTAAGTTAGTTACTTGCCTCGAGCTAGGGATTTTGGTAAATACCATTCCATAGTACTGTATCATTTTGATTGATATAATAATTTCATTATGTTACACCCTTCCTGAGGTAGAGGCACCACAATAAGAGAAGGCAAGCCAACTTGTTAGGATTCGGCATGGAGGAGGTCAGCCCAAGCCATGTCCAACTCGAGGTTGGGGCTATAAATCGATGTCTGGTCTTATCCATGAAGCGGCTCAGGTTTATCATATTGGCACTTAGCCTCATATTCTCCATCTCATCTTTGGATGGGATGCATAATTGAATCAACAAGAAGCACGTGAAGACTTGGATGTGAAGGAATGGAGAGAATTGGTGCTCGACCCTGGTTATTCCATAGGTCGGTCCTCTTAGTACAAAGAGTTTATCTATCTCTATTGGCTGATGAAGAATATAGTGGTAAGAGCCCTGACGACTCCTACAGTTGGTCCATCGAAGTCTGATCCCGAACTTCAAGAAATTCATAAGGAATTCTAGCTTATACAATTCTAGATTCAACAACAGAATGCCCACCTCAATCGCATATAAAAGCATATTCCATGTCTCCCTTAGACGAAATTACTTAGTTCAGGTGTGAAAGATCCAGCACCTATGGACTCTTCTGATGATTAGTAGTATGTCATGCATGGTGTAATTTTCAATTTTTGTTCTTGATAAATTCAAGCTTTGCATATTTTGATATTATATCTTAGATATCTAGATACTAGGAGAATTAAGGATACTCAAACATATATAGCTATGCTAGACAGTCTCAAACTATTCTGCTTTTCGATGGCTTATAATGAGGTAAGGTGGCCAACAAATCTGGTTTCCTAATAAGCAAAATGAGGTCACCTCACCATGTGATTATGAATATTCTCTTCTCTTTATTATAGATGTAATGTAGTTTTTTGGATAAATGAATAAAAAAAATCATGTGAAGTTTAAAAAAAATAAAACTCCTTCAAATATAAAACCAACCTCGATATATATAGCTAATTAATTATTAATAAAAAAATCAAAATTAAAATTACACATCTTAGCATTTTATTATTTATTTTTAAATTTAAAATCATACAACATAGTTAACCAATTTTAATACAACTTGGCATCAATTTTTTTGGTGTACACTTCACATAACCACATAACAACACTCCTTTTCCCATATAAACTTTAATCCTTGCAACCTTCCTTATTGAATAAAGAAATCTGCATATAAAAATTCTTGAGATTAAAATTATTTAATAAAGATGCTTACTTTGTTTGTTTAACGAGTAAAAACAAATTTTGCCCTTTAAAAATTGTGGACAGTGACAGCATTGAAACCCTCACCAAAGAAGCAAAGCACGATTAATTATTTAAATGAAAAAACAAAAGACCTGCAATATTTAAATCAACCGTGAGCGAATCAAGGTTCATTGCGTTGGCCCAAAAGTTGCAAACAAAATAATTATTGTAACTGTTTCATTGCTTTCTTTTCTTTGTGAGGGTTAACTTTGATCGAAAACGGCACTAATATGGGGTATTGTTTAACTATATTTTTTTTTTTAAGGGTTTTTTTTTTTGGGAATTTGGTAAAACAGATTTGGATAAAATGTGATTTTTTTTTAATAAGTTTTGAAATGTAGGTATAAATTTAATATTTTAAATAATAATTTAAATAATTTAAAAATATAAGATTTTTTTTAATTTTTATAATGATTTGTAAAAGATTAAAATTTAAAATATATTTTGAATATAGGTTAGCTTTGATATATGGGTTATGGAGTATGTCTTAAACTTGTTTTTGTTTAGCTAAAAGATCGTTTTTCTAAGATGCAAGGAAATAAGTTAATAGCCAAGACCCAAAGGCATGTGGGAGTGGTAAAAGTCTGGACCATTACCAGTGAGTGGGGTAATTTTCGGAGCTAGTAATGACTATCATCACCACTACTTATTTGACAACAGAATTATGATAAGTTCCTACTATTTAAAAAAACAAAGTAATAGTCCACTGGCAATAGTATAAATGGTGATAGGGTGCACTCTTAAGTCACTTAGGGTGTACTGTTAAGTCACTCCATTATGTGAAGGTCACTGGTTTAAAACTCTTTGGGCAAAAAATCAATGATTGAGCCTAGAGGTTCATTCTACAGCCCACTATGATGTGTAATGTTGTCCTTCCATCATCAAAGTTGAAATAACTATACAAAACATTTAAATAATGTCCACTCATAAAAAAATTTGCACATAAAGAAACTGGAAATTGGATCCCTCTCGACTCATGTTAATATTAATGTTAGATACATGTGAAGAAATTATATCACTCTAGGCTCATGTTAATATTAAATACTTATTTAAAATAAATATATGCGAGTATTAAAGACTGATGTGACTGAAATATTAAGTATCCGTAATAATTTTTCAAACCAAAAATTAAACATGTACTCATTTCTGTGATAAACACCACCAAAAATTAAACATGTACTCATTTCTGTGATAAACACCTAAAGTGATTTTGATAAACACCTAGTCTCTACAAAAAGAAAAAGAAAGTAACATTAAACAACCTAGCGTTGATATATACCTTTGTTGATGGGTAGCTGATTTCAGCTGACAGTGTTGTCGCTATCTCTGCTTGTATTCAAAGAGAGCCTGCATGGTCATCTCGTGAAGTTGGCAATTCCCAAATATAGTAAAAGATTCACATGACAGACTCCGCTTTTGTTCATCCTCTCTTCTGACTCTGTGGGCGAATCCAAAATGTAATGTTTTCACTATGCACAAATATCCCTGGCCCATCCGTCACGGATGCCCATTCCACCAATTACAAGCTTAACCTGTGAGCCGTGCATGCACTTGGGACGTGGCCTGCACGAAATAATCCTGACCGGGACCCCTCTGTGCGACATTGTTTGTCTAACATAGCCCGCATATTTGAGATGAGACACCTTCTGCAGAAAAAGGCCCTCTGATAAATAAACATTTCCGTCCCCAATGACCCACATCCACTGCATCTCTTTTTGCGCGAATATCTATAATAGTGATTGCATGTGAAACATCGGAAAATGTTCTGAACAATTGCAGGTTCATGACCGAAAATTACAGCAGTGAAGCACCTCAACTCTTCTATTTATACTTTCGTATCTCTTCTTCATTTGCATACCCATCCAGGGATCTGAGTGTAGTGGGCAACTGTTGTTGTGTAATTTCACTTTTTCTCAGAGCTGACATTGTTTCAAATTAAGCAGCCTGCAATTATCAAGATAACAGAAAGATAGTATGGCCGCAAAATTGCTGCAACTGCATACTTTCTTGGCACTCACTGCAGCTATTGTACTCTGGATACCTTCGTATAATATATTGGTAAATGACCATTCTGAAATTTCAATATGTATGTATTTATATTAATGTATTATGCTAGGTTCGCCATTAACTCACTGGATTGAGAAATATTTCAGGTATTGGCTGATCCTTCTGGGCGCATATTGTATCACTGGCAACCTGCAGAGGTAAATAATTAAGGTGATGTTTAATTAGACGATGAAATGTTTTTTTTTTTTTTTAATCTGCTAATATAATTGCAGTGGGATTATGATTTGTTGTTATTTAACATGTATTTTTAAATGTATAAATAGATTCAACAAAATATAAAATGTCTGAGTCATTAAATTTTTGTAAACTAAATAATTTAGATTTATCACATATACAAAATATATATGTTATTTTAAACTAAATTATCAACCAGATATAAATAATTAATATTAACTACACTATTCTTTTCCGGATGAAAAAACTGAATATTATATTATAAGAGAGATATAAGAGTTCAAATATTTACATCTGAAAAAGACCCATTAAATTTAGTCAAAATGGCATCAGCATGGGATTAACTACACTGTATTTGCAATTATTTGATATGGTTATTGCCCATAATTTCCTACTTACTTGAATTCATTTTGCTTGTGATTGAAATTAGCCAATTAGTGGAGGAAATAGCAATAATGGCAGTCCAAAGAAGCAGCAGCCACCTCCACCCTATGGGGCTCAGTCACCCTCTAGTGGCTCCGGGACTCTTCATTCTTCTGGTGGGTAGGAACCATTGAAATTTCATGTTAAACTTTATGTTTATGTAGTTTGCTAATTGCTCTGGACATTCATCATAGTTATAATGGGGTAACATATTGTTTTTTTGGGGGAGGTCAGATTGCGGGCCTGCATGCTCAAAGAGGTGTTCGGCTACCCACCATTTGAATGCGTGCATGTATTTCTGTGAATATTGCTGTGCCAGATGCCTGTGTGTTCCACCAGGGACTTATGGCAATAAACAGTCCTGCCCTTGCTACAACAACATGACAACCAAGGAAGGCAAACCCAAGTGTCCTTAAACTGAGATTTGTTATGGAAAGCGATAATAACATGACTAAGTTGTAAGTTCTATTTATCATTAATAATACTGTATCGTCCGTGACTCTGGCCGATTTGAGCATAGGGGAAGAAATGTATGTGCATTCATCCTTATTTTAAAAATTTTCAAAATCATCCCAAGTGTCAAAAGTAACTGATATCTATACATCTTGTAGAATAATAAATTGATCACTAGAAACTTTAAAGATCTTTTAATAAATTAATCAATAGCAACTCTAAAGATCTTTTAATAACGATAGTGGATCAATAGCACCTCTAAAGATCTTTAAATAACTTTAGTGGAATAATAGATAACTTAATCAGCAGCAGCTTTAAAGATATTTCCATAACTTCAGTGGAATAACAGCTTTAAAGATCTTTTCATAACTTTAGTGGAATAATAATTTATTGAGTAGCAACTTTAATGATATACTTTAATGGAATACTCTTAATACTAATTTAATGAGGGGTAATTTCAGCAATTTCAAAGTTATTTTTCTCTTTATTGTAATAAAAATTTAATGATCTTTACATATTTATTCATGAATATCTGTGTGGATATATATTTTTATTTTTCCAGCAATCCAATTATGTCAAAAGTAGAATTTGAATGTATAATGGAATATTAACTTAATGAGTAGCAATTTCAACAACTTTAAAGATATTTTTGTCTTTACTGTAATAAAAATTTAATGATCTTTACATATTTATTCATGAATATCCCTGTGGATATATATTTTTGTTTTTCCAGCAATCCAATCATGTCAAAGGTAGGCTTTGAATGTTTATGGGGTACTTTGAATGGGGCATTACCCTAGGTGCAGAATAAGGGTTGTTTTATTTCTTAGTCATGCTTATTTCATATATTGCAAATTTGCAGTTAGTAGAGGGGTAAAGTAAATACAAGTTCTGAATTCACAGCTATGTGGTATTCACTAGAGTTTGTTAGGAAAAAGGTTTTTTCACAGCTATAAGTAATGGTGGATTAAAAAATGGTAATAGATTAGATAATCTATAAAGTATAAGTGACAAATATTGGCTTAGATTACAGACACTAGGGTAGATTAGAGACATTAGGGAGGTGGTAGCCTCTTTTGAGCATGTGTCATTCTGTCACATTCTTTGAAAACTCAACATTAAGGCTAATGGGTTATTAAAGGCAATATCGACCCTCCCTATTGGCTCTATTGGTCTATATGAATATGGGGATGGAGAATAGATTGAATCCATGGAGACCAATCTTTCTCTCTAAGTGATGCAAGATACAAGAATTGAAAAGGGGTCTCACCTGAGTTTTGAAGCTATGGTTTTTTCTAGATGATACAGTTTCAAGAAATTTTCTCCAATAAGTACATTTTTGGGGTACATTGGCACTCAAATACATAAATATGACACCAAAATGTATATATTTTTTCTTTATAATTTTTTCCTTTGGAAAAAAATTATAATACTAACTTTATGTATAAAAATTAAAAATAAAATAAAATTATATTCTTATTTATATAGTAAAATAATAATTTATAAATATAAATATTTGAAATTATAATAATGTCCAAAAAATTATAAACCAAAAATTTATATTAATTTTAAAAATAATTGTGTAAATAAACTTTTAATAATGTGAAATAGGAAACATATTTTTAGAATTTTTATATGAACATGTTGAAATTATAACCTTTTAAATTATCATAAAAAAATATTTTAATAAATTTATTATTTTTATTATTATTATTATTATTATTATTATAGATATATATATATTTTAAAGAAAAGGTTTTTATATAAATATATACTGTTAATTAATATTCATCGCTTTTTTATTTATCAACCTTAAAAAAATTAACAAAAAAATTTCTTAAATCTTTTACCATATAATTTTTTTAATAATTAAATTAAATAATTATTTATTTTTTCTTTTTAGTTCTTTTTTGGTAAGCTGGAAACAATTTATATTAATATAAATAAGAGAATTACATCACCAGTATTCAAGATAGTTGAAGCATTAATACCACAATGCATACTTCTCATGAGGTCCCAATATTGGATACCTATTTTACAACGACTAAAATATAGTAATAATACCATATAAGGGACCATAGAAACATGAGCCACATGGCCAACAAGGACAATGGAACCACAAAACAATAGAGACAAGTTCCACAACACATTTCATGAGTCGACTACATGAGAAGACAGAGCGTTGGAGTAACAATAAAAACAAAGTAGAACAGACAAATACAACAACATATCCCACGAGTAGCTTGGTGAAGCCAAATGGAAAGGGAACATAACCATAATGAAACCATGTATCTAGAGAAAGAATATTACCGATGTATGCAAACCACATAGGACCTATTTTAAATTTGGAAACTATGGCCAAACTCCACCTTGGATAACTCATATGATGGAGATGATATTTTTATTGGATTCCTCTTTCTGAGAGGTGTAGGATTGATCTAAAGATCATCTCATTCTGACATGTATAAATGGAATTATGAATTTATTTCTTTTATGGACAAATTGTCAAGGTTGGCCAACAATCTAATGTAGGCTCAGAAGCCCAAAAGTCATGTTTCTTCACCCTCAACGTTGCATATAGATAGAAGGAACATCTACCTCATTTGGACATTCATCATCTCACACATCTTTGTCTCTCTCCTCGTCTGACTAGGTTGTATGAATTGCATGGCAACCTTCTCCTCAACATGTGTGAAAGTTTGACTATGGTATTCTGATTTTTGCATTGACCAAGTTGCAGTAGGTTTGACCAGCGTTGACCAAGCAATGTTTGACCTTGTTTGGGTGTGATTTTTGTGGGAATATTTCTGTTTTGGCATGCCACATTCTTTGGCACAGAAACCGATATTTTGTGTGTTGTCTGACCAACTTTGACCACAACAAGTTTGACTGATTTCTTCAAGACTGTTTTGGGCTGATTTGGACTGTCTTTGGAAGCCAAATTGACTGGGTTTGACCAAGCTTATTTGAAGGAATAATTCTGTTGATTTGACCAACTTTGACTTTCTGGTTAGGGCATCCTATTGACTGTAGTTTGACTGAACATATTTGATTATATTTGGGCAAGTGAATTTTGTATATTGTACTCTCTCTCTCTCTGTTGAACTTTTAAATAATAATAAGAAGACTTGATCAAAGGATTCCCCACATTGGGTTTTTTCCCTAGCATCCATCAAGTATTGTGTCCTCTTGTCTTGACTTGTCTTCTGCTTTTTATTTATGTTCTATATGCATTTACTATCATGTTAATGTGATTGCTAATCTGGAAATTGATATTGGGCTAGTAAGAAAAATTGAAGTAAATTGGTCTTAAGCATAGAACATACCATTGTTATTTAAAATTAACATGGTATCAGAGTTGAGGTGAAGAAAAAGCCCAAGCAAGAGTGAAAAGAGAAATCACTGAGAAGAGCAATCACTAAGATTTGTTAGACAAGGACAAGATTCAATGGCCTCTGCATCTTACTTCAAACCTGATGAGAAGCTCAATGATAAGTTTGGTTATCATGCACGGAAGATGCCTCTTGATTTGACTTTAGAAGAGCAGGATGTTATGGACTATGTGTAGGGAAAGATTACTGAACCTCCTTCAAATGCACTGACTTTTGCTAAGACAAAGTACAAGAAAGGTGAAGTCAAAGCTAAGAAGCTCATCGAGGATTCTATTAATAAGCATTTGGTTGCATACATCTCCGATTTGAACACATCTAAGGAGATGTATGACAAGTTGGTTGGCATGTTCAAAGTTGGCAATGCAAACCAAGTCCTCTTTCTCAAAAACAAGTTGAAGGACATAAATAAGGGAAGAGGTGAAGATATCCAATCCCAGTTTATGAGGATTATCGAGATAAAATATGATATTCTCTCAATTGGAGAAGTTATTGCTGATAGGGAGCTCACTCACATTGCCCTTGGAGGTCTCCCTCATGAATGGCATGTGTTCAACACTACTATCCTCAATAATGACAAGATTCCAGGTTTTGATGAATTGTTGACTAGATGTACTCAAGAAGAAACAAGGATGATGGAGAGAGACATGCCTTCAAATAGGAATGATCCTACTGCATTCTTCGCTCATGCTAAAAAGAAGAACAATACAGGTTCAAAGAAGCAATGTCAAGGAAGACTGGGATTCAAAGATGGAAGGAAGGGAAGATGCTTCACTTGTAACAGGTTTGGCCACCATGTTAGGGAGTGTCCTAATAGAATGGATACACCTCGGGATGATGACAACAAAAACCACAACATATTCAGGGGCAACAACAATCAAAGGAATGGTAGATTCAACGACAAAGGAAAAAGGAATGCTCCCGCTACTCAACTTGGAAATCTCGACCTCCCAAAAGATCAAGAAACTCCAGGTATGATGAATCTAATATTGTAGATAAAAAGCAAAAATAATTTTATCTTATATCTTCCCTCTCTACTGCCTCTCCACTGGATACCTTCGGAAATGGGTTGATTGATAGTGGTGCCTCAAGGGACTTTACTCGGTATAAGGAAGCTCTTTCAAATCTTAGAGAAAAGGATACAAATTTGGAAATCATTCTTGGGTACAATGCCACCAATCCCATGAAGGGAGTTGGGAATGTTACTCTTCAATTGAATCAAGGTAACACCATTCATCTACAAGAAGTAATATATGTACCCGATCTAAAGAAGAACTTGGTATCGATCTCGGCGATGAAAGACAAAGGATTCAAGGTGGCATTCATTGATGGAAAGGTACGTGTTTGGAAACTAAATTTCAAAAAAGAATTTACTCTTAGATTCAGGGTTGATAACCTATATCAATTTGAAGGAAGTCCATTGGGAGCTATGTCTTGTGACACATCTTTTCAATACGAATTATGGCACTGGAGGTTTGCTCATCTAAATTATAAGGCTTTACTTGATGCAAGGAAGATGGTGACAAGTATGCCCGAATTTAAAGTAGAACATGAAGGTGTTTTTCAGGGATGTAATGAAGGAAAACATACAAGGGGACCATTCCCCTCAAGTGATTGAAAGACTACCAACATTTTGCAATTGGTTCATTTCGATCTATCTAAATGTTGCCCATGACATCTTTGGGAGGATATTATATTATGTTATCTTTGTGAATGAATTCTCTCGCAAAACTTGGATTTGTTTCTTGAAGAATAAAGGACAAAGTGTTCACATGGTTCCGTTCTTTCAAAGACTTGGTAAAAAATCAAACAAGGAAGAAGATCAAAATATTGAGGACCGATAATGGAACCGAATATGAACCAAATGAGTTCAATGACTATAGTAGAGAAGTTGGCATTAAGAGGGATACTACTACTACATATACTCTTGAGAAAAATGGTGTTGTTGAAAGGAAGAATTGTTCTATTATAGAAGCCACTCGTGCCATGCTTCTTATTCAAAGCCTTTGAAGTTCCTATGGGAAGAAGTTGCCAACACTGTCGTGTATGGTCAAAATAGATTCCCTCACAAAGCCTTGGACTCCAAAACTCTCAAAGAAGTTTTCACTGGTAATAAACCTGATGTTTCTCACTTTATAATTTTTGGTAGCCCTACGTATTTTCATGTGTCGCAAGAAAAGATAAGAAAATTGCATGCATTTGGGAAGAAAGGAACATTTGTGGGTTACAATGGAACTTCTAAGGCGTATAGAATCTATATCCCTAGTCAAACAGAAGTGGAGATAAGTCATGATGTCACCTTCGATGAAGATGTTGCGCTTAGAAAGATTAGGAACCTTCCTATTCCAGGAAGGAAAAAGAAGCAGCTATAGGAAACTGGGGAGAATCGTAGGATGAGCCAATGCCCGATGTTGAAGGATGAATGGATCCCACTGATCCACATCATCATGAGCCCTCCTCCTCAAAAAGGATACCCTCATGGCTTACGGAAACTCTCGAAGATGCTGAGAGACATATTGCACCAAGGGGGATATTTCGTGAAAGTAAGAAGCTGAATAGGTACTAAGGGTACTTAGCTACCATGAGCACCATTGTTCAAAATGAGCCTTACACATTTGAAGAAGATCTCAAGCACCAAGTTTGGAAGGGTATTATGAACGAAGAGTGTGAGTTTATTATGAAGAATGATTTCTACAATTTGGTCCCTAGACCCAAGGACAAAAATGTTGTCACCTCGAAATGGCTCTACAAGATCAAGCATGGAGCTGATGGAAGTGTTGAAAATTTCAAGGCCAGGTTTATTGCTCGAGGCTTCTCTCAAAAGGAAGGTGTGGACTATGATGAGATATTTGCACCAGTTGCCCGATATACCACCATCTGTTCGATTATATCCCTGGCTTCCTCACAAGGATGGAACCTACAGCAGATGTGATATGATATTCACCCTATGAGTGCCATCAGTTAAAGATTTATTAAACTAAGGTATTACAGACTCATGTGCTGGTGTGTGTTCTGTGTTATTGAAACAACGGATCGATCAGATTTCCAACACACAGAAAATAAAATGGAGAGACAACAGAGAAATACAGTAAGCAACACAAAAACACAAACAATTTTAATAAGGAGTTCACCCTATTCTCTAGGGATACGTCTCTAGTCCAGCTTCAGTGGTGGCCTTATTTTATTGTGTCTTTCAGCAGAGAAATTACAATACAGGGACTCAATATGAGTTCTCCTAAAGCAGATTTAGCTTGGCAAGGTGGTTCTTGGATTCCCCAAGCCACTTGGAGTACACAGACTCTTCTTCTTCCTACCAGCTTTGTGCGCTTGGTCTACAATGGAAAGAGCCAAATGTGATGCTTAGTCTGGATAGATTCCATACAAGAAGGGTTGAATCTTCAAGCTCTCTAGTGCTCGACGTTTCCTGTGTTCAGCTCGACCCTCTATCTCTTCTGCTTGGCTTTAATGTTCTTTGTGTTCAGTCCTTCTCTCAGGGTTCACTATTCATTGTCTCTCTTGGTCGCTTGGAATCCTCTCAATTCTGACTCCAAATCAACTCTGACTCATTCGACTGTCTCTGTTCATGGCTTTATCCATTTGATCCCTATGCCTGTTCGGTTCCTCTTCTGCCTATGTCGATTCCCCTTTTGCAGCTGCGCTTGGAGTTCCCTGCGTTCTGTGTCATCATGAATGCTCAAGGAGTGGCCACTTGTCCTCCTCTAAATGGCGCCAGCATACTTCGTCGGTTCGTTTCTTCAGTTACGCTGTGATGAATCTTTCCTCCACCGTGGCAGTCAAACAGATTCCAAATCCATTTTAGAACATGGCTTAATTCCCTGTCGATTCCTCTTCCTCCATCGAGCGCGATCTTAACCGCACAATCTGAGCCCTCCAAATCCGACATCATACGCACATTTCGCGTGGTTGACTTGTTCGACCGATAGCGCACGATCAACGGTGGTTTTCTCTCACCTCTGCTTGCCACGCGTCGATCGATGTATGGAATTGCTCCGCTCTCATCCAAAACCTCTTACCATTCAAGGGCGCCCCAATCAATACCGCCAATTTCTGGAGCGCGAGTCCTGACTTTGTACTTTAACACTTTTATCTTTTCCGCCCATGATCCTCCGGTTCCCAATGCGACCGAGTGCTCAGGCTTCCTCCATTTTGGCCCTGTTCGCCCAGCGATGCGCAATTAACGCTAGGCACTAACATCCGCCTCTATTTCCTGATCCAGGGCTCCTAGGGGCTACTTTGGCCTCCTGAGCAGTCTCCATGGGCCTCAGTCAGCGCACTTTGATTTAGGTCCTCGTCGTTCCACGTTGGCTACCATGGCCACTGGTTCAGGGTGTTTTTGATACTGTTTTAGATTTCCTTAGAGATTTGTTTGACCTGATTTAGTCATGGTTCTCAACAATATTTCTATGGATCTAATTTGGATCATGACCTCCCTAATGAAAAAGCTTTTGAACCACAAAAAGTTGGTTTTCAAGCATCGACTAAGTGAGGATATTGTTTCTTCACTTGTCCAATCCCAATCCACTTTGCGTTGCTCGGCTTTGAACCTTTGAGCCCAATCCTGAGGTACTCGACTTCTCCCCTCTGCATTGTCTTCACCTTCCTGTCCAACACGGTGTCTTCCTACAACTCTTTGAGGTATTCAGGTAGTAGGTCATCAATAGAAGGCAATTGAATTTTCTCTTCAGGGTCCTCAATCATTGAAGGTTCAAACAATCTCAAACAATCTGCATTTACGACTGAGTAGATGTGCATGTAAGTTGGTAGATCAAGGTGAAAAGCATTTTCACCAATTTTCTCAAGTATTCTAAAAGGTCCATACCTGATAGGATTTAGCTTTTTACCTTCACCTTGCATCCTGTCCTTGCTGATATATAGCCAGACTTGGTCTCCAACTTGGAAACTATGCTCCATCCAATGCTTATCATGCCTAGACTTATACTTGGCCTGGCTCTTTTCCAGCTGTTCCTGTACTGCCTGAAGGATCTCCTGGATCTGTTCAATGAACCTGGTTGCCTTGTCCACATCACTATGTCCATTAACCATGGTATCTTTACCAAACACAAAATCCAAAGGAGACCTTGGTGTGAAACCAAAGCAGGTCTCAAAAGGAGATCTCTGTCTAGAAGAGTGTTTGGCTCTGCTGTAAGCATGCTGCACATAACACAAGCGTTCATCCCAAAGCTTAGGATGTTTACTGCAATAACCTCTCAGTAACTAGATCACAATCCTATTTACTACTTCTGTCTGGCCATCTATTTGTGGATGAAAAGCTGTGCTTTTCTTTAACTTGGTGTCCATCAATTCCCACAGACTAGACCAAAACTTCCCCACAAATCGGGTGTCTCGATCAGATATAATGGAAGTGGGTAATCCAAAATGAACCCATACATGTTCAAAGAATAATTTTGCAATCTGTTCAGCTATGATTGGTTTACTACAAGGTATCAAAATACACATTTTGCTGAACCTATCCACAACAACATATAGATAATCATGACCTTTCCTAGATTTAGGCAGTCCTCCAACAAAATCCATGGAAACGCTTTCCCAAGGATGAGAAGGAACTGGAAATGGAGTGTACAATCATAGTTCTCTATTAGCACACATGGCACACCCTCTTACATATCTAGAAATTGTCTCATTCATTTTCGGCCAATAGTAGAATCTTTGCAGCTGTGCAACTGTTTTGCTTATTCCAAAGTGACCTGATATCAGAGAAGTGTGTGCTTCCCTAATTATCTTTATCCTCTTGGTTTGTGGAATTCAGATTTTCCCACAATGGTATAAGAGTCAGTCCCTTATAGGATAGTCCAATTCTTCTACTCTTTTGCCTTGACTCAAAGTTGCATATACATCTTTAAAATCCATATCCTGAGCATATTGTTCTATGTAGCTTTCATGTAGCACAGAATTATGCTTAAGTATGGTAGATGTATTTATAATGGGTTTAGATAACATGTCTACAACCTTGTTATGTATGTCCTTTTTATATCTGATGACTAAGTGAAATTGTTGTAGGAAACCCATCCATCTCTAGTGTCTTGATTGTTGTAACTTAGTTTGGGAGTGTAGATATTGAAGTGGCTGATGGTCAGTATGTATTACTGTCTCTTTGCCCATTAAATAATGTTTCGACTTTTTCACACAACTAATGCATACAATTCTTTATCATATGTAGGATAGTTAACTACTGCAGGATTAAAAGTCTCAGAATGATAACATATGGGTTTGTCATGCTGTGTCAACACTGCTCCCATGGCATAGTCACTGGCATCAGTTTGGATCTCAAATGGTCTTTGTAAATCTGGCAGTGCTAGTATAGGTGCTATACTTATTTTCTCTTTCAAGGTGTTGAAGGTTTTCTAATGTTTGCCTCCCCACTGAGCACCTTATTCAATCATGTTAAAGCATGTAAGGGAACTGCAATCAAGGAGAAGTTAGAGATGAACTTCCTCCAATATTGTGCTGCTCCTAGGAAGCTTCTCACTTCTGTAGCAGACCTGGGTTTAGGCCAGTTCACAATGAATGCCACTTTAGAGGGATCTATTTTCAATTCACCTCCCCCTACTATATGACCCAAGTAGTTTAGAGATGT
Source organism: Pinus tabuliformis (assembly GCA_031772625.1). NCBI lineage: Eukaryota > Viridiplantae > Streptophyta > Pinopsida > Pinales > Pinaceae > Pinus > Pinus tabuliformis. The sequence continues at coordinate 808,578,138 of CM062812.1, forward strand.
TTTTCCAAATTCACATTTTGAGAGTTTAACATAAAGTTTTTCTCTTTTCAAAACATCTAATGTCTGCTTAACATGCTTTAAATGTTCTTCCCATGTTTTACTAAAAATCAGAATGTCATCCAGATACACAATAAAAAAATCATCAAGAAAAGGTCTGAACACATCATTCATTAATCTCATGAAAGTAGCAGGAGAATTAGTTAAGCCAAAAGGCATAACCAGCCATTCATACAATCCCTGCTTTGTTTTGAAAGCAGTCTTCCATGCATCTTGCTCTGCAACTTTGACCTGATGGTATCCACTATGCAAATCCAGCTTGGTGAAATAAACAACTTCTTTTAATTGATCTAAAAGATCATCTATGTGAGGAAGGGGATAACGATTTTTTATTGTTATCATATTCAGTGCTGGGTAATCAATGCACATTCTCCACGAGCCATCTTTCTTTCTCACCAAAACGATTGGTGACCCAATGGTGATGTGCTAGGCCTGATGAATCCCTTCTCGAGCAACTCCTACACCTGCTTCTTGAGTTCAGCATTCTCTAAAGCAGACAATCTCTTATACCTATGGCTGCTACATCTCTCGAGTCTGACCCCAAATCTATCTGAATAGCTGCAACTATCTTCTTCTTCTTTCCCTTAGATTTCTTAGGTCTCAGTTCTAGATGCAGAATCCAACAATGCTCATCATCATGCCCCTCCTTTTTACAGTGAGTGCATGAAGCTTTGGCTTTCTGTGCAGTGTTAGCCCTCCTTGCCTTCCATTTCTATTTTCTTTTCTCCTTGCTCTTGCTCACAGTGGATTGGGATGGTCCCCCAACTTCTGGATTTCCATTCTTTCCTCTAGCCTCTAGATGAGTAGCTTGTACAGATACCTCATCTATACTAGTGGGATTAAACATGAAGATGGTATGCCTCATGTAGTTTTGTAGACCACCAATGTACTTCAAACGAGTCTCTGGTGAGTCTAATGAAATACCCAACGTCAATGCTCTCTTTCTGAACTCTTGAGTATACCCTTGTACACTTTTCCCCTTCAACTGCCGAAGAGTTTTCCAACTCATCATGGTCTTCTGCATGTAGGCCAATGGATAGAACTGTTTTTTTATTGCAGAAACAAAGTCACTCCAGACAGAGATCGTCTTACCATGGCTTTCATATCATCTTGGGTTCTACCTTCCCACCAAACCAAGGCAGTGCCTCCTAGGCATAGGCTTGCCAGCTGAATCTTACTCTTGTCTAAGTTTATGTTCTATATCCTATAATACACATCAATTTGTCTAATCCAATTGTCCAATTTTTTAGCATTTAGCTCTCCATCATATATAGGCAAATCAAATTTAACATCTAACTTAATCAAAGATGCTTTCTTATTATGTACAGGGCTATGAGGAGGTGTGAGAAAGTTTTCCTCTTTCCCCTTTCCTTTGGAGTTGTCATGGAAGTGAGACTCATCGTCTTCTTTCTCTTGCTTAGAGCCTGATGCATCTTCCCCCTTTTGCTTTCTAAAGTCTCTATACATTTCTTCAACCATAGACTTTATAGCTAGGAAACTTTCTATGAATTGACGGTCTGGCCCCATAGAACCTTCTTCTGACATGGTCTTTCAAGGATAGACTCTTCCAATTTTAGGATTAGTTTCCACCAAATCTCCTTCTCCTAATTTGAGCTTTGATCTTGTGAGCATTCACAATTATACCAACACAAGCTTGTCTAACCTTACAACCTTTCAGCTCTGATACCACTTGATCTGATATTCACCCTATGAGTGCCATCAGTTAAAGATTTATTAAACTAAGGTATTACAGACTCATGTGCTGGTGTGTGTTCTGTGTTATTGAAACAACGGATCGAACAGATTTCCAATACACAGACAATAAAATGGAGAGACAACAGAGAAATACAGTAAGCAACACAAAGACACAAACAGTTTTAATAAGGTGTTCACCCTATTCTCCAGGGCTTCAGTGGTGGCCTTATTTTATTGTGTCTTTCAGCAGAGAAATTATAGTACAAGGACTCAATATGAGTTCTCCTGAAGCAGATTTTGCTTGGTAGGGTGGTTCTTGGAGTACACAGGCTCTTCTTCTTCCTACCAGCTCTGTGACCCTTGGTGTACAGTGGAAAGAGCCAAATGTGATGCTCAGTCCAAACAAATTCCTCTACAGGAAGGCTTGAATCTTCAAGCTCTTTGGTGCTCGACGCTGCCTGTGGTCAGCTCGAGCCTCTGTCTCTTCTGCTTGGCTTTACTGTTCTCTGTGTTCAGTCCTCCTCTTAGGGTTCACTGTTCACTGTCTCTCTTGGTCGCTTGGACTCCTCTCAATTCTGACTCCAAATCAACTTTGACTCATTCGAATGTTCATGGATTTAGCCATTCGATCCCTATGCCTTTTCGGTTCATCTTCTGCCTATGTTGATTTGCCTTCTGCAGCTGTGCTTGGAGTTCCCTGCGCTTGGCGTCATCATGAATGCTCAGGGAGTGGCCACTTGTCCTCCTCTAAATGGCGTCAGCATTCTTCGTCGATTTGTTTCTTCAGTTACGTCGTGGATGAATCTTTCCTCCACTGTGGCGGTCAAACGGATTCCAAATCCCTTTTAGAATGTGACTTAATTCCCTGTCAATTCCGCTTCCTCCGTCAGCCATGATCTCAGTCGTCCGATCTGAGCCCTCCAAATTTGACATCATACGCAAGTTTCACATAGTTGACTTGTTCGACCGATAGCGCGTGATCAACGATGATTTTCTCTCACCTCCGCTTGCCACGCGTCAATCGATGTATGGAATCGCTCTGCTCTTTTCCAAAACCTCTTACCATTCAAGGGCTCCCTGATCAATACCGCTGGTTTGCGGAGCGCGGGTCCCACCTTTTTACTTTAGTGCTTTTACCTTTTCCGCTCGCGGTCCTTCGATTCCCAACGCGATCGAGTGCATGAGCTTCCTCCATTTTGGCCTTGTTTGCCTAGCGATGCGCATCAAAATCCACCTCTGTTTCCCGATCCAGGGCTCCTAGGGGCTACTTTGGCCTCTTGCACAGTCTCCATGGGCCTCGGTCAGTGCGCTTTGACTGAGGTCCTCGTCGTTCCACGTCGGCTTCCATGGCCACTGGTTCAAGGTGTTTTTGATACTGTTTTGGATTTACTTAGAGATTTGTTCAACCTGATTCAGTCATGGTTCTCGACAGTCTTTCTATGGATCCAATTCGAATCAAGATGAATGTCAAAACTACTTTTTTACATGGTTCAATTAAGGAGGAAGTCTATGTAGAATAACCCGAGGGGTTCAAAGTTCAAGACCATAAGACATATGTATGGAGGTTGAAGAAAGCCCTCTATGGGTTGAAGTAATCTCCCATGGCTTGGTATCAGAGGATTGACAACTATCTGATGAAGCTAGGATTTACAAGAAGTGAAGTTGATCTGAACCTTTAATTTATGGTTGAGAATGACAGACCTCTCATCTTGGTACATTATGTGGGCGATCTCTTTCTGACAAGTGAAAACCACGTGAAAACCCTCTCATTCATCAATGCAAGTGGGAGTTGGCTTCCAAGTTCGAGATCAAGGACCTAGGATTGATGCATTATTTCCTAAGATTGGAGGTCTGGAAAAAGCCAAGTGAGATTTTCATTTCTCAAGGAAAATACATTGTGAAGCTACTTGAAAGTTTTGGGATGGTGCATTGTAACTCTGTGACTACTCTGATGGAACTAAACTTCAAGAAGTTATGTAGAGGTGTTGCTGGGCTCGATTTGGGAAATCCTTCTGAGTATCATCAACTCATGGGGGCCCTGATGTTCTTGGAGAACTCCCGTAAGGACATATGCTTTGCAATGAATACATTGAGTCAATTTATGGTCAAGCCCCATCACATGCATTGGATTTCTGCCAAGATTCTTCTCAGATATCTTCGAGACACAATCACATATGGACTAAGATACACTGTTGGGAATGTGAGGCTCCCTGGTTATTCTGATGCTAAATAGGTTGGCAGTGTGGTGGATCAGAAGAGCACATTGGGATGTTACTTCTCACTAGGTTCTACTTCGATATCCTGGATGAGCAGGAAGCAGAAATCGGTTGCTTTGAGAACCACCAAGGCCGAATATACTGCTGCTAGTATGACCTCTTGTGAAGCTATTTGGTTGAGGAATCTCTTTAGTGAGGTATTTGGACATGTGATGGATACCACCTTGATCTTCTGTGACAACCAAAGTGGGATTCGTCTTTATGAGAATCCCATGTTTCATGACCGCTCCAAGCATAATGATATTAGATATCACTTTATCTAGGATATGGTACAACAGTGAGCAATAAGGCTCCGTCATATTAGGATTGATGACCAAGTCACATATATTCTTATGAAGCCCCTAGGGAAGGTCAAATTCTTAACCTTCCGTGAACAAATTAGAGTCGTGGAGAGACCCTCTTATGAGGGTTTTGTTTGAGTTGGATATTGAGCTCTGGGAGCTCTGGGGGGCTTGGGTTACTTCTTGGAGTGATGAGCAACCATAAGGTGAGTGGTTCACCTTCCCCTAGTGGTGTGTTGTGTACAGGGTGAATTTTTCACCTTCCCCTGTAATACCCCATGATGGTCGATATATGTATAGGATGAGTGGTTCACCTTCTCCTATGGCATATGAGCAAGATGAGTGGTTCACCTTCTCCTGTCGATACATCCTACCCATGTAATATGAGACATATGGGAAGTACCTCTCATTTGGCCATAGATACTCCATACATTCAAAGAAGGCAAACAAGCCACCGAAAAACCCAACTAGTGCATAAATCCCATTTTTTTCAGCCTAAGCCACAGAAGCCACATATACTCCATACATTCACAGAAGGAAAACAAGCCACTAAAAAACCCAACCAGTGCAAAAACCCCAATTTGTTTTTCAACCTAAGCCATAGAAGCCATGAATTGAAGTCACATATACTCCATACATTCATAGAAAACAAACAAGCCACCGGAAAACCCAACCAGTGAAACAAACACAAATTGTTTTTCAACCTAAGCCACAAAAGCCACCAATTAAGCCACATATAATACATACATTCACAGAAGGAAAACAAGCCACCGAAAAACTCAACGAGTGCATAAACCGCAAACGTTTTTTTCAACCTAAGCCACAAAAGCCACCAAATAAGCCACAAAAGCCACGAATTAAAGCCACAAAATCCACAAATTAAAGCCACAGATACGCCATGCAACGAAAGAAGGAAAACAAACCACCGAAAAACCCAACCAATGCAAAATACCCAATTTCTTTTTCAACCTAAGCCACAAAAGCCATGAATTGAAGCTACATATACTCCATACATTCACAGAAGGCAAAAAAGCTACTAAAAAACCCAACAAGTGTGTAAACCCCATTTTTGTTTTCAACCTAAGCCACAAAAGCCACATAAGCCACGAATTGAAGCCACAGATACCCCATACATTCATAGAAGGCAAACAAGCCACCGAAAAACCAAACCAATGAAAAAACCAAAAAAAAATCAACCTAAGCCACAAAAATCCATGAATTTGGAGCCACAGATACTCCATACATTCATAGAAGGAAAACAAGCCATCAAAAAACCAAACCAGTGCATAAACCACCCAAAAAAAATTAACCTAAGACACTGAAGCCACCAATTAAGCCACACAAGCCAAAAACTGAACCCACAAATACTTCATACATTCATAGAAGGAAAACAAGCCACCGAAAAACCCAACTAGTGAAAAACCCCCAATTTGTTTTTCAACCTAAGCCATAGAAGTCACCAATTAAGCCACATAAGCCACGAATTGAAGCCACAAATACTCCAAACATTCACAGAAGGCATACAAGCAACTGAAAAACCCAACCAATGCAAAACTCCCAAAAAAAACTTGAACCTAAGCCACCAATTAAGCCACAAAAGCCACCAATTAACCCACAAAAGCCATGAATTGAAGCCACAGATACTCCATAGAAGGCACAAAAAGCCAGAGTTTAACAAAAAGAAGATGAATGGTGTGAATACCGAGCAAATAGAGGTGTTGACAAACATAGTTGTAGGTATGGCTGGCAGGATGAAGAATCCTACCAGGGAACGATGATGCCAAGCTCCAAATGCCTGCTGCATTGAGCCAACCATGGAGTCCAATGTCAGGTCAAACAAGGCCAAGCGAGTGAGAGAAATCGAATAAAGGTCCCTCCAATTTTGAACCAGCATCGATGAAATACAACCTTGCAACAATGCAATGCCACCTAAGAGCTGAAACCCTTTACTGTGCCCACACCCTACCTCTGCAGTCGAAGAATACACTGCATCTACCTAACTACACAATGCAACAGGAAAACAAGATGCCATAAAAAGTGATAAAGAGAGGTTCACCTCACCATAAATGAGTACCTCACACACAACTACCCACAGAGTAGAACACGGGTTTAAGGCTTGAATAGAAATGAACAGTGAGTGAAATAAGGTTGGGCAATCGAGGTAGCAAGAACCCTAAATGGCGCCAAAACACCAAGGTGAAGTCCACTCCGCGAATGGAACATGTGGAGGCACATGGGCGACATGCGTCGTACTAACGAGGCAACTGTTGCAGTGTCATTTTTGATCCACGTAGGGAGGCCACGCAACAACTGGCCTCCCTCCCCTAATACGCCAACTTTTTTGGTTTTATTTGGGGATAAAATCTTGTTGAAAAATGGAAAAATATTTATTTTAGATGGTTGATTTTGTATTTATGTTTTGAAGATTTTTTTTGGTATATATAATTTATTAGTTGAAAATTGGAAAAATATTTATTTTAAATGGTTGAATTTGTATTTATGTTTTGAAGATTTTTTTTTGGTGTATATAGTTTATTTCTACATATAATTTAACTAGTAAACTATTATAATTTTCCCACAATCAAGATATCAAATTTTAAATTTTATATAAACAATTGAAAAGTAACCTCAGTAGGCTACTCTGCCTGAATACTTTTAAACTTACCTTCTATACTCTATTCATAAATGTAAAGACAATACTCAAAGCAACTCATATGAACTTTAACTTTTCTTTGCTTTCTGTATCAAACCAATGCTAGTAACTTCATTGAATTTTCGTTGGTTCTATATGAACTCACATGTCAAAATAAAAGCTTGGTAGAGTTATAAGGTTGAGATTTTTTTTAAATTTTAATTTGTTATTAGGTTAAGAGGTGCCTGTTAGTTTATTATGGAAAATATGTTGTAATATATTGTTTGGTAACGTAAACATTTTTATTTGGTCAAAATAATAAAAATAAACAAAAATAAATAAAATAAAATAAAAATTAATAATTTTCTTTTTTCTCTTGGAAAAAAAAACGTGAAAAAATGTAATTTTATAATTAATTGATATAAAATTACATTTTGTAGATACATGACTCACATGTATTCAGAGATAAAGATCACATGGATCTTCCATTATAATGGCTTAAAGCCTTCATAACTGAGAATAATATAAAAAACCAAGCAAGAATGCCTAACAACATGTATAGTTGTAGAAATCATCCACTTTTCCTTTCTTCCCTCTCTCCTTTTTAACCACCTTCCATTCTTCTGGAGCGGGTTGGACAATAGTCAATGCCATATCCATCGAAATTGCTTTAGGGGTGAGCTCCTTTTCTGAATCTGAGCACTATGATACATGAGATATCTTAATTCCTATTACCATTTTGTCCTTTGTTGTTTCTGCTTTGATGAATGCCATATTTGGTGTGATTGTCATCTCTATGTTCTGATTGGGATCTATTCTCTGTGGAGGGTGCTCAAAGTGTGTGACTATTTCAACCATTTCCTCAATTTCTTTGCTAGGAGGATACTTTTGATCCTCCTCTTCTTCATTATCTGAAAGAGGGGGCTTGTAGGGCTGCCAATTCTTTGATTTAACCCACTGCCCTTTCCTCATATTTGCTAGTTTTTAGCCAATGAATAGTTGTCTTGTAAATGTCCTATTTGGTTACATATATTGCATCCGAAAGTCATATTTTCATAATCAAGACTTTGTATCCACTTGAAATGTGCATTCTTCAGTGGTATGTGGTCTAGCAACCCCTTGTTGAGGTCAATCTCTACACAAATGCGAGAATGTGTGAAAATCCCCTATGTTATTCTCTCACTATCTGTTTTTATAAATAATCCTAGTGTGTTTCCAATATCTTCTAGTGCTTGGTGATGCCAAAAGGGAAGTGGGAGGTTTGGCATGCAAACCTAGAAATGTAATTTTGTTACTTCCATGGTTGATGAGTCAAATTCTAGAAATCAGGGGTAGTGAATAACCTAGCTCTTCCCCAGAACCACGGTCCTTCCTCTGTGATTTTTTGGTAATCTTCTTTTGAAAAGGGGCAGACTATGAAGAAATCTTTTGAACATAGGTAGATGTCACACTCTTTGGTTCAATTAGTGTAGACTCACTGATAAAGGTCTTTGGGTTTAGGCCAAAACCCATTAAATCTACAGATTATAGCCTCTTTGTGAAAATATGAGAACATGTTGTTTACCTGTGAGTTCTTGATCTCTAACTATGGGTATTTCTCCATATTTTCCACTATGTAAGGCCTAGGCATAGTCCCTATAGGGGTTATGGCCTTAGTATGTCCTGCTCCTCCTCTAGAAGCTTCTTTGTAGGAGACTAAGGAGGCAGGTCTTGCTCCTCCACACAATCCCAAGACCAAGAAAAGAGTGGAGGCTCTGCTCATCTTGTATTCTTTGAGAATCATATTGTCTTGTAATAATTTCCCTCTTGATATGAGCCTTTTCTTTGCTACTGGGAGACCCTCGCGCTGATGGATCTTGTTTTTTAGGCTCTTCACTAAGTCATTGTCCTTGACGCAGATCAATATGGATCTACTTGATAAGGTTTTAATGAATATTTGGAAGGTCTTATTTTTCTTTGTGCATGTTGGGGATTGGACCACCTCTGAGCTAGGATGGTACCTCTTCTCCCCAGTGGAGATTTCTTTCAATCCAAGGTCTGCAAGTAGGGGATCAGTTCCTCCTTCGTCCCTGAATCTACTCCAGTCTAATGCTTTGTCCCCCTCTTCAAGAGGATCTGATGAGGATATCGAACTCAATATAAAATAAGGAAGAAAAAAAAGACTTGAAATGAGGTAAAAGTACAGGTTTACTGCTAAACACCAATGAATTGTCCATAAAACCATGTCAGCTAGAAACAAGAAAACCTCCCATTCTCCAAGAAAGATCTGAATCCATAAAGTATATGACAAGGAATGACCCAAGATTTGTATGCCCTAAGTGTGTGATCAACTTATGGAGAGGAAATTATATAACTCATAATCTGATCAAACTTGTGCATAGAAAGCCATCCTATCCTTAGATCCTCTGTAAGGTACACAAAATTAGGCTGAAGATTGAGGAAAATTGGCCAAAACAACATAACTTCCCCACGATTTTCCTATAAACCCTATCAAAAAGAAACCATCCCCTAAAAAATTTCCTTGAGCATCAACCTTTCCAGATATATTAACATTCTCAAATTGAGACATAAACTAAAACTCCCTTCACCAATTGCTAGGGGAAACCCTCGTAGATCTATGGCCATCACATGTGACCTTCACATCAACTGAAAGGGTTGTAGGAAACTCCATCTTCCTCCCATCCATCAAACACAATTAATACATAAAATAAAATTGAGGTAAAATAGTCAATTTATCATTGGTAGTTTTTGGGCTCTAGGTTTTGATAGCCCATGGTATGTATGTATATATATATATATATATATATATATATATATATATATATATATATATATATATATATATATATATATATATATATATATAACTGACCCAGATCCCTCTTAACTTCAGATCCACCAAGCATTTAGAGGGATCAAATATTTTGATGTGCAAACCCCTTTTAGAGTGAAAAGATATTTGATCCTTCTCGCCACTTGGTAGATCCCGAGTTAAGATACAATCTAGATCCATCTAAGCTCTACAAGTACCATGTGCCAAGAGGGATCAAATCTCTTGACATGCAAAGCTATTTTCAAGTGAAAATAGGTTTGATAACTCTTGGTGGTTTATAGATCCAGAGTTAAGATGCATCAAGGCTAGTTGTATTTAAAGGTGTATTTTATAATTTAGTATGAAAGAGATGTGTAATTTGTTTTTAAATAAATAAAAAATATTTACTAAAAATAAGGGTTAATATATATTCTTTTTAAATAAAAATAAATTATTTAGTAAAAATAATGTGGATTATAATTAAAAATAAAATAAAAATAAAAATGCATATTTCGTTAGTTTAATTTAAAAGAATTATAAAACACCACTCACAAGTTCTTGATATTACAACACAAGGTAGAGGAGATGTGTGTAACATATAGTTCATGCGTGTGTGTGTGTGTGCACGTATGTGTGTGCAATTTTTTTATGTTTAATTTAGAGTTAATATGTATTATTTTTAAATAAAAATAAAATTAGTATAAAATAATGTGGATTATAATTTATTAAATAATAATAACAATAATAATAATGCATAATTGGTGCCCACCAGACGTAGAATAGATGGTGATGGGGTGTACTGTTAAGTCACTCCGTGATGTGAAGGTCACCAGTTCGAAACTCAGTGAGAAAAATCTAGTCATGTTAAAGGTTGGTGTGGCTCATGCCGAGTGCGATCCTTGGGTGATTTTGACAACTTAGATGCCCCTGGGTCACAATTTCTCAAGCCAAAGCTTAAGCCTGTAGTCATCTCTGGAAGACACAGACAACTTGACAAGCAAAAAAGAAATAATGCATATTTGGTTATTTTTAATTGAAACCATTATAAAACATCACTCACAAGTTCTTGACATTACAACACAATGTAGAGGAGATGTGTGTAGCATGGAGTTCATATGTGGTGTGTGTGTATAACAAAAAAATATTTCACTTTAGGTGACAAATAAAATAACATATTTTGATGTCCGTATTAAGTAACGAAATTTTATGTCAACTTTATATAAAAGGAAATAAAGTAATTAAAAAAAAAAGAGTTATATTTTCACTTTAAATTTAAGAATTCTTTTACTTTATAATAATGTGTTGAGATAAGCCATATTTGAATATTGATGTAAACTAATATATTTGAATATCAACTTCATATATATGTATATGTATATCCTTCCATGTTTACAATACAGTTTGTGTGTGAGAGAGAGAGAAATGTGTTATTCATTCCATGTTGAATATGGAGTTTATATATATATATATATATAATCATTTTAGATCCATCTTAATATTGGATCTATAAGTGTTAGGAGGGATCAAATCTCTTGAGGTGAAAACCTTAAACTTGAAGAAATATTTGCACCTCAAGATATTCAATCCCTCTTTGCACTTGATAGATCCAAAGTTAAATAGATCTACACTAACTTATCTTAAATTTTTATGTAGTTTTAGATTTCGAATAAGAATGTATGATTCACAATTTGGTGATTATCTACTTTAATTTGCAACCATTGAATATTTTGAAGGCCAAGCTTCTAGAGTTTATCTAACAATAAAATTAACTATGTTTATCAACCAATAAAATTAAGTACACCTAGGTCTATATGGATCTAATATTAAGTCTCGTAATTCAACACCTCTCTGAAAAGCTCTGATACGGCTCTTCACACTTAATGAAGCATGATTTATGAAATCTAAATATTTGTGACCTTTTTAGATATTAAATGAATAGGCATTGGCTTGTTCTAGAAGTTATTGCCTTCACCAACACATTATTATACCCATTTCCTTGTGAAAAGATTGTGTTCACTATACAGGATATTTTCCAACAAATATAATTTTGGGGATTCACTCAATCTCTAAAGGAAGTAAGGCTAAATATTTTAATATTTTAACAGGAGTAACTTTCAACAACATAATTGTGTCGTAAGGTGTTTCCCATGTAATTTATGTCCTGGTGTGACCTTTGATTACATCATAGACATTGATCTTGTTAGATGATCATCAAGCTACAACCATTTTACATTAACCTTGCCTTGAAACTTGATTCCTTTACTTGTCCCAACTTATTCTTATGTCTAGCCCACAATTTTTTAACCTATTTGTCATGTCTGGTAATTGCAATGGACATAGTTCTTTTATGTGTTGTCCCTAGTATTCATGTTGTTCAACCCCTCAACATGGAAACACCAATTCTTGACTCCCATGACTCTATTGCATTATACAAAATGGTGATTGAGTCAACCATGTCAGTTAAAGGGAATCTGTCACCGTTGGTCTTTGTGAACCCCATCAACACCTCAATAAATTAATGTTATAATAAAATGTATATAACATGAAAATATTATTCCATGTGATATGATGCCTATCACCTTGGATAAAAGACTTGAAACTTGGTTAGTTTTTTCAGAAAAAATAGAGAGTTCTTGTGTATCACATGGAAACTGTTTCTTGCAATTTAGTGTATCATGTATCACACCAAGGAATTTTTTTCGGTGTGATACACCACAATAAAAGAAAATCTTAAGGTGCACTAAAGGAATGAGACAAATTATATCACAAGGAAAGTTTTTTTTGAAATTACAATATATCACATAAAAGAAAATCTTTTGATACAATAAAAAGGAATATTAATCATGTCAGAGGCGAATTTTTTCGAAGATGCAATATGTTGCATCATAAACAATTTCTACATGATACACCATAGAAAGGAAATTCTTATAATGTGATGAGTAAGAACAGAAGTAGTGAATAACACTTTAAAAGACTTAGAAAATGTTAAAAAAACAAAACAAAAGAAAGAATATTTTGTGTAATAACCCTGAGTCTTCTTGTTAAACACTAAAAAAATTAACTCTTTAAAATCCCAAAAATTATTCATAATTTGTAAAAAGAAACTTAGCCAATTTTTAAGGGAAAAATTCATGTAACACAGAGTGTTTCACACCAAGAAAATAACACTATGATATAGTGATTATCTTCCAACAAAGGAGGAAGACTCGTATTTTTTTCTTGGAAAGTTTGGAGAAATGTCCTTATTACACATTGGCAAAATCCTAGGATGTGATGTATCACATCTTAACATCACATCCTAATATTTTTTGGTGCAGTAAATCACATGTGAGAAAAATTTCCCATTGCACAACATCCTCTTGCACCTTGGAAAAGTCTTCCGATGCGACAAAGCCTTTGACACTTTGACACTTGGGATTTTGAAAGAAACCTAGAAATTTTTAAAGCAAATTTTAAGAAAATCAAGTATCACATTAAAAAATAATACACCGGAAAAGCTTTTTGTGTGATGCAACCCTTTTTCCATTTCATTTTATTGTGATTTTGAAAGAAACCTAGAAATTTTTAAAGCAAATTTTAAGAAAATCAAGTATCACATTAAAAAATAATACACCGGAAAAGCTTTTTGTGTGATGCAACCCTTTTTCCATTTCATTTTATTGTGGTGCGAAAAAGATTAAAGAGTGTGACATGTAGCACTAGATAAATTTATAGTGCAATACGACATTAGGCAACAAATTTATGAAGAATACAATGGGCCAAATAGATTTGAAGACCAACAATATTTTTGTATAGATGTTGACATGTCCTTGTACGAAAGATAATGTGTCATTGTCGGGTGGATGTGTGTGTGAACAAATGATGGCATGGCAAAGTCCACATAAGTAAGATCCTTACGTTCATTCAACGGTTGGGGAATATTTCATTAAAAGAGATACATAATTTTGAAGTGAGTTTTATGTGATTTATAGGTGTATATTGAAATTTTTTTTTACTAAAAATTAAACGTGAATGGTTGAGTTAATGTGTTTCGAATTATTTAATGTGGTTCATTGTGAGAATTAAGTTTGATTATGACTAAAAAATAAATAATAAGAATGTTGTGAAAAAAATTAATTTCAAAAGTTCTGAATAAAGAAGACCTAGTCTATTAAGTCTAACTTATAGACGAAATAGACTTTTTTACTGGAATTTGGTAAAAACAATTTCAAGAAAGAATATGATTTTTTGTTGTTTAAGATGCATTTTTTGAATATATAAATGGATTCAGCACCCTGAAAAATCCATGGGGCACTCAAAATCTACAGATTAAACAATTTAACCTAGAGTGTTTAAATTTTTTCTGTCAGATTTTAGTTACAATTAATCATAAAAATTGTTGTGAAAAAAATCATTTCATTTATAAGTTAAACTAAGTCGAATAAAAAATATTCCAACTAACGATCCAAACATAATATATAATAAATTAAAAAGAAATTCAAAAACTAAAAAAATATATAAAGAATAAAAATAAAAATAAGAATAAGAAAAAAACAATTCTATTAAAATTCAAATATTTTTTTTTCAAAAATAAAGAATAAATAAATAGTAATAAATATAAAAATTATATCTTACTCCATGTATTAAAAACCAAATTTCAAAAACTAAAAATTTAAAAATAAAGAATAATAAAATATAAATTATTAAAATGAAGGTTACAGTTAATAAATTAATTCATTACTTTAAGAACAAGACCAATCTATTAATTCATTACTTTATGAACAAGACCAATCTATTAGAAGTCAAACAAATGATAATTCTCAATAATAAATCTAAAAAATAAAAAACATAAGGTAACAAAATATTAAATAAAATAATAGAAATTTTTTTAAAAACACTGAAGCAAATAAATAATAATAAATTTAAAAATATAAAAATATAAGATAACAAAATTTAAATATATTAAATAAAATATTTTAAGAAAATAAATATATATAATGGATAATATATATAATAAATAATATATATAATGAATATAAGGGGTAGTGAGGAGCATTAGGGTTTGTATTTGTGCACTAGGGTTTGTGCGAGCTATGCGATCTCACTCAAGTGCTTTTGGTTCTAGCCTTCGGGGCCCTGCCCACCATGGCGGATCCACTTCGGCAACCTAGCCCTCGCTCCTTCAAGGATATGGTCTCTGGATGGCCGCCAAACCAAGTTTCATTCTTCACAAAGTTTGCTTCCAGCTCTGCCTTTTGTACGCCACCAAGAGGAAGCTCTGACAAAGAAGAAACTATGAATCCACAACAAAACGAGTTGCCAAAAAGGAACTAAGACACAGTGAAAAGATCAACCACGGATCCTCGGGCAGACAAGGGCAAGACCGCAGATACACCCTTCCATGCCAACGTCAATCCTCCTCAATATTAGGAGCAACCGTAATATCAAGGGAAAATGACCAAAAA